>JASGAT010369770.1:0-11641 GCA_030220025.1 Chelon auratus | reverse complement strand
CTCTGCCATTGTGTTCAGACGGTGCCAAAATTATAGATGCTGGTTATTTGGCTGATGGAGAACCATGTGGTTAATTTGTATGACCTTGGATACACTTGACTTTAATGCTAATTATAATTGCAAAGCTGACTGAGTCTTTAGGAATTTTGCATTTTGCAGCCTCGTAATGATGAACTAGACAACAGAAGATATTCTACAATAATGAGCCACATTTTCAACAACGACACACGACTGTATGTTACCATAGGCTTGGTTAAGTAATGTTAATGCAGTGTACAGGTGACGATTTCCAGCCCAGAAACTGTTCAAAATATGCCAAAATGCACACAAAACTGCTCCACAGACAAAAAGTATTGCCCAGATTGATTGCACTAGCGCAGTTTATCATAAAAACAATGCAGTCGAAGCACAGAAAACCTCCAGCAACAAACTGCAGCATCCAAACACCACAACTACCCGTGTATGGCTACTACAAAGCCCTTTGTTATCATGTAGTCCACTGAAAGGCATATTCTCTACTCTTTAGAAAGCGGCACAAGGAGCATATTCATGGCACCCTTGCACGTACACATATAGTGTCTTGGGAATAGTAAATGTACATTAGTAGTGTTTCAAATCAGCACTAAAAAGTAATTTGAAAAAAATACCAAAATTATCCCATACCAGCCTGAATTTTGTTCAACTGCCAAAGTCTGTTTTCACCTGCAAAACAAATTTCATAACTGTCCAACTGAGCCTGAAACTGTCCTATCTACCAACACTGTATTAATGTCAAGAAAATATCGTGTAGTCTGAACCCACCATAAGGCTGTGTGCGAAATGAGCACTGCTGGTGACGATGTGCATACGGAGTTGTCAGAAAGAGGCCAGAGGTGTTTGATTCATCTGTGATAAAGAGCCAATATATATATGTGCCACCTGAAGTGCCACTTAAATACATGTCACACCTGACACAACCATGTGTGTATATGTTAAGGAACAATGCATCACACTCATCTGTGAACATAAGCACATTTGTTTTTCCAGCCTTATTTTTAGGTATGACGAATGTGTGTATGTGTGTGTGTGAATGTGTGTGTGTGTACACGCACTTGTACAGCTATCTTTCTGAGGACCAGTTTGCGGTTCACACCATTGGAGTGAGGACATATTTGCCGGCCTTCACTTCTTTACAAGGCTGTTTGAGGGTTAAGACTTGGTTTTAAGGTAAAGGTTACAATAAGGTTATGGGCAGAGTTAGGGTGAGGGGCTAGGGATAGGCACTTAGTTGAGATGGTTAGGGTTGGGGTAAGGGACTAGGGAATGCGTCGTGTCAATGAATGTCCTCACTAAGATAGTCGTACAAACGTGTGTGTGTGTGTTTGTGAGTGAATGTCTCCATGTCCTTGATACGATTGGGAGAGATTAGAGTGATCTGGCCATAGATGATAGCCTGTGATGACATTATACCCACTGTGCGTGTGTGTGTGTTGAGGTGTCCTGGAGGACAATTACACGGTGAAAAGATAGAGAAAGAAATGGGCTCCTTCTCCAGGAGTAGGCTGGATCAGTGAGCAACTCCATATAATTGTGTAGTACACCAAACCCCAATTAGCGGCCCGCGGACCACACCCGACAAGTTATACTGTTTGTCACAAATGTCTAGTAATGTGTTGTTGTTGTGTTATTGAGGTATTTGACCTCGTATTTCAATAGTGACAAACTGAAGAATCTCTTTCTATCTGTCTCCATTTGTCTTCCTGTCTCTGTCCTTGCAGTCACTTGGCACTTCTAGATGTAAATGTGGTTGTAGAGATGCTTTCGGTAGCTGTCTCTTTGGAATGGCTGTCTCTTGGGGCAGTTTGCTGATATATTGTTATTGGTGGTAAGCAGGGGTATGTCAGGCATTTCTAGAAAAGTTGGCATAGTTATCTTTGCCTCAGGGTCCTCCTCTCCTGCTGTGTGCCACTTGGTTCAGGGCTGTTGTGTGTCACTGATCATGAACATGGTCCACACATTGGTATTTCCATTATGGTTTTGAACTTAATTTGTTTCAAGAGTCCTTTTTTTTTATTAATTTATTTTTTTTTACATTTTTTACTATTAGGATAAATGTCCATAAATCCACTAACAAATCACTTAAACAAAGGTTCTTTAGAACTGGGGTTTGGGGTCATCATGGTCAGATTTAGTTCCTTCACTTTCAAAAGTCATCCAGCTGGTTGTCATCAACAGCAAAGCAGCGGGGTTTGTATGATACACTAATAAGCCTATAAGCTTAAGACATAAGACATATTTACTAAAATGTCAAGCACCGGTGAGCTAAAATCACCTGCATAATGTCTGTTTATTATTTAGACACTGTGTTTTTTCTTCTTTAAAAACTTATACTAGCCTGCACTGTGTCAGCCAAATGTATTGCAGTGGACAATCTTTTGGAAAGTGATTATGTTCCAGCAAAATACATACTAATCAGCTAGTCATTATTTGGGTTGGCCTATTGCAGCAATGGGCAGAAAAGTAACCGCGATGTAGTCATACATGACATCTGAGCGCCATGGAGTTAAATTTGTTTACAACAAAATGGCTCTGATTGGTTGTAGGACTATCCAGTTGCATTCAGAGGTATTTTTTTCCTCTGTATCAGTTGAAAGTATACAAATGGTGCATTACCAGACTCATATTCGGATAAGAACTGAATCTGGATATGCTAGGTTAGCTTTACTGACCAATTAAGTAAAAACTGACAGCTTAAAGTTAAAGTGCTAACCACCATACCACTGTGCCGCCCATCTCCCATTACTTTATTTTTCAATAGATTTCGCATTTTTATGGCAAATACATTTTCCATTTAAATATACTTCCTCTTTATAAATTAAAACTACACAATACAGGCACACAGGCTTCTCTGACTCCCACAGGTACAGCTCTAGAGTTGGGGACTAATGCATTTTCACCCGACCCATTAACAGTGGTACTGCTTTTATTACAACAGTTTACACTCTACTAGTATTGCATATACATTTTGTAAGCTTGCGGACTTAGTGAAAACACTTAAAGTATTAAGTGTTTTCACCCTGGAGGTCCCTGTACCAATATCAGGCTGAATCTCCAGGCTGAGCTGCATCAAATATCAAAAAGTATTTTTAAAACAGGTTCAGTAACATCAATGTTTGTGGCCTCATTGGTATATAAGGCTGTTATTTACTCTCAGTTTTTGTAGGTGGAAATAAAAACCTTTGCTTATGAGTCTTCCGAATTATGACAAGGACACTCATAATCAAAAATCTCCCACGTGTCTTTTTATCGATAGAGCTCAATGTTGTTCAGAGTTATGAAGCTGTTGCTGAATCAGTTGTTATGGGTTGTTATGATGTTTTATTAATGTGGGCATTTCATCCATTCATAGCCAAGAGTTCAAGGTGCCAGTGACAAAGTAACACATAATTAAATATAGATACAAATACAAAGTAGATATTAACCTTCCACCGGTGAATTATATATTTGATTAAGAAAAATCAATGAACAAGGTCACATCAAGTGAGGAGTGATTTTCAGTTTCATTCCAAGAGCAGTCAGAAAGACCTATAGAATCAGACTGATCAGGCTGATGGAGATAAATCGCAGCAGAGTGAAAGCGAAAGTGGGAGGAAAGGAAGGAGGGAGAGGGGAGATAGAAGGGGGAAGATTGAATCAGATCACAAAGTGAAAGGGTGTTGAATGGTCAAAGTGATGGCGAATGAGTGCTATCAGATATAGAGGGAGATAGAGACAGCAGGATGTAAGGGAGAGCTGGACGGGGCGAGGAAAGCGAGAGCAAAAGAGCGATTGAATTTGAGGAAGAGATGGAAAGGTGTCAAGGCGCAGTGTTGAAGGTAGATAAATACCAATCAATAGATGGATTGATGGATACATAGAGAGACGTGGCTAACGGGGCAGAGAGGCAGGGACGGCAGAAGGAGGACGGCAAAGATGGGGGTCACCAGATGATGGAAGGACGAAGGGAACGAGAAGAAAGAGAAGGAAAAATGAAGGGAGGGAGCTGATAGGGGTCACTTCAGACAAATGGATGAGAAATGACCAAGAGGGTAGCGAAGGCGAGCAAAAGACGAGGAGAAAATGGGGTCAGTGGAGGTAAAATGGAAAGATGAGGGGAGGAAAATGAGGGAGTGGGGTCGAAGGGAAGGTGAGATGAAGAGGAGGAGGGTGACAGGATGGAGAGAAGGAAGGAGAGTAGAAGAGAGTGAGATGAGAGAGAAAATGACGGAGAAAGGTGAAGGGAAAGTGGTCGTGATGAGAAGGGAGGACGACTGAGAGGGAATATTTGCTGTAATGAACATCTACACCTTACACGAGTCAGTGAAAGGGTTGCTGGAGAAAGTATGACATGGAATTTGTGAAAAAAAAAAAAGTGGAAAAAATATTTGAATTGGAGTAAAAGATTACCAACACATTTCTTCAGCTTATTATGACAGAAATGAAACGTTTTTTCCAACAAGCCGCTTTTGACTATAAGAGACCGACAGAAATTACTCTGGAGTAATGTCTGTCATGCAAGTCCAAAAACAAGTTGAAAATAAGGCAAGATAATTCTGCTTCTTCAGTTTCAATAGACTGGTGGGGAGGTGGGGTTTTACCAGGCGCATCTGCCAGGAACTCACAAGACTAGGGTCTGTTACATCCGGATCCTCACCTGCAATTGAAGGAATTTCACCTGATCCCTTCCCCAATGAATGCTACTCAAATACCCCATTGACGTCTGGAGACTCACATGTCCAGATTCAAGGTGGGAACGGGGGGTTAAACATACCTTGGGACAGACGTTAAAACTGTGTTGTAAATTGTAATATACGTTTGTCATGGACGAAATTCATTCCGGTTGTACCGACTAGCTCAGTACCATGACTTACTGGGACATCTAAATGAAGCAGTGTCATCACTGAGGTAACCACACCTGTAGCTTTTCTCTTCTCTGTTCTAGTCTGGATCAAACTGAAGAAAGAAAAGCCAATACTGAGACACCTGTGATTTTCCTACTTTGACAAGTCAGGGTTAGAGCAGCTATCTCAACCAGATGTCGGATACACTTCATCTATTTAAGTAAATAGATTTAACTAAAAAGTGCAACTAAACAATCTAGTCCACACCAAAAATGTTTTGCCAATGCTTGTTTTTATAATTTTATAGTTTTCATTAAGTTGTTGTATATTCAAGTGGTGATTCAGGTTTAAGTTTAATTGTAAGCAGTTATTTGATGCTTTAAAAATGTGATGTGACATCATGATTGACAGCTGTTAATTGCTCTGAGTGAAGTAGTTGTGAAGCTTCCTGCAGACTTAAGTGATGCAAGAGTGAAGAAGCTTCTTGAATGAGTGTTGAAACATCTTAAAAAAACAAAAAAACAGACAACTTCAGTTGCTGTTGTTTCAGCCTTTTTTTGACAGATGATGACCTGGATCACTGAGAACCTTCACACATATTGCCACGTATTTATGGACAAGCACCCTCCGACTAGTTCGGGTATATGAGAAGACATCTTCTTACACCTAGACTCAACAGTAAAGGGCCACAGAGCAAAAGAAATCCTCCGGAAAGCCCGAACCCAGCTGCTCAGTGAGAGAGTGAAACAGGTTCACTTCACCATCTCGCTGAAGCAGAACAGATCAGTGAAGGTGTAGTTCCTACGACACATCAAAGATAAAGAACATCAGAAATGCAGATGTCTTTCTTTTACAAACATGGTATAGCAATTCATACAACCTTCCTTTAACTTTAATAATCTGCCTCAAAACATATTACTCTGCAGTAAACCTAACTAACCAATGTGTGAGCTTCAGTATTGTTGCAGTTTTTTGGGAAGTTCAGTTCATTTTCTATAAACTAATCAGTAATGTTGTGTGTTGTTAGCTGAGACAACCATCAGAATGGACATTTGATTAAAACGGCAGCATGGGAGCACAGCTGTTAGCTCTGCACCGCTGACTGCTCTGCCGGAAGGATTTTAGAACAAGAAGCCAGTCAAACCGAGACTTTGACTAATGTCAGCTCATTTTCAGAAAAGAGAAAACATGACTTTCTAAAGCATTTCATTTATATATATATATATATATTATTCAAGCTGTCTGTATTTGTCTTACTACCACCTGCAGTTTATTGAAATTAGTCATAGATGAACCATTTTTAGTTTGAGATTTAGAATAAAGTAATTAGAACTGGAAGATGGAACTAATAATAACAGTAACCCTAACCCCTGACCCTAACCCTTGCACTGAACCAGTATCCCTCAGTCTGTCAATAAAGGCACATCTTCATATGTTTTCTACCTTTTGTTTAATTGCTTCAAATTTTAGGGCTCACTATTTATCGTATGCGCTACTTACTTTACCCAGTATCTGCAAGCAGATTATGAAATAATCACATGAAGTGCCCTTCAGCGAATCAAGCTCTATGTGCTCGTTAGAGGCATTCACAGCAACAGACATCCAACTAGCGGACATCATTATCGTCCTGCCTGCCAACGTTCAGTTTGATTTATGAAAAAGACCTCTCCTCGCTCCGCGAAGCTAGATGAGAAGGCTTTAGATTTGACTAAAGTTTAAAGGGAAAGACAAACTCCCAAACTGGAGGTGAAGTAATGTGTCCTTCTATATTCAAGACTGAATCAAGATGTATTTAACTAAAGAAAAAGAAAAAAAATCCATCAATTGGTTATCGAACAAGGCCTTCTAATAGACAGGAAACAGTCTTTCAGATATGTTCTTGAACTGGGATCGAAGCACTTGGAATGTACAGAAACTCACTGCCGAGTTTGAAGTATCAAAGACTGAGACCAAGCACTTCATCAGCCTGATATCGCACAGAGTTCACACATTTCAAGTTGCATACTGTATTAAAATTTAGCTTATCTGCTTCAAGAAAAAAACTAAATAATTCTTTTGTAAATGAATACTTCGGATATCTCTCACCTGGGTTCTCTTTTCCTATAAATCATAAATCTCAATAACATTTAGATAACAACCAAGCCAGTAATGACCCTGAGGTAGTAAAGGAACAGTTTTCCATTTTTTATGCGGTTAACCAATTGCTGTCATTGCACCCAATGAAATTAATAAAGTCTGTGTTACAATAAGAGAAAACTATTCAATTCAATTCAATTTTATTTATATAGTGCCAATAACGATAGAAACAGTCTCAAGACAGTTTACAAAACCCGGCCTGAAACCCCCAGAGCAAGCCTGAAGGCGACGGTGGCAAGGAAAACCTCCCTTTTAACAGGAAGAAACCTTGAGCAGAACCCAGCTCATATGGAGGGACCCATCTGCCTAAGGCCAGCCGGGTACAGACAGAAGAAAGAGAGAGAAGAGAACAGCAGGAGAAACGAGATGTTGAGGGGAGGGGAGGAGGAGGAGGGGGTAGATAACGTCAGTAGTAGATATAGGAAGTTAGAGGACAAGAGCTCGGTGCCAGAGAAAAGAAAGTGGAAGATGCAAGAGAGAAGAGGACATGTGCTCAGTGCATCGTCCCCCAGCAGCCTAGGCCTGTAGCAGCATAACTAAGGGATGGTTAAGTCCAGCCCTAATTATAAGCTTGATCAAAAAGGAAAGTCTTAAGCCTGACCTTGAACTACATTTACTAAATAATGCCTACATGTGCCATGATGCACTGCACACTTAGCAACTCAGCCACCTTGTTGAGGCGGACATTGCAAACTGTGTCCAGTCCCCAGAAAGCATTGAAAAACATTATATCTGGGTAACAAAAAGGCATGCAAATAGGGTAAACGTCTGGAAACCGCTTGTTCGACCTTGTTGCTCAACCCTGTAGCTGTTAAATGTCTTGGCCAAACATAGCGTTGCATAGAAAAATCACTCAGTCAATGGTCAGCTGCCTTCTCAGTCCGGCTACCCTTTAGGTGTGCATTATGTGAAAAAAAAAAAAAAAACAACAAACAAACAAAAAAAGACAAACAGCAAATTTCAGACCTCCTCTACTAGTAGACTAATAGCCTATGCTATGGAAAAAAAAAATAGTCCCAAAGCATCATGCTGGGTTGAAATCGGGGACGGTTTTGTCATGTTGACAAAGGAGTTTTTATTTAAGAAATTACAACAAACAGCATGGGCACAGTAGGGAACTGAGCAGGTTGAAAGAAAGAGACATAACGCGAGTAAAGAGGAAAAGCAAAAGAAAAAAGATAAATGGAGGACTAATGGATCTGGGAGACAAAGAAAAATTGAGAAAAATGAAGACGGAGCTAACATAACTGTCTTCTCTTTTCTGTCTCAGCGCTGTGGTGCTTTAATTACCCTGTCCTTCCATCTTGCACCCCCCCGAACCCCTTTTGCATTAGAGCTAAACCGCCCATTGATCCCTCCCTAAACAAACATGCATATGTATTCAGCACAGCGATACACTGCCGGGACCGGGAGACGCAGCTTAATGGTTTCTTACGTGTTTGTGTGTGCATGCGCCGGAAAATAAAAGAGAGAAGTTGAGAAGTTAGTAGTCTGCGTGTGTGTGTGAAAGAGGCCAGGGATAAATCACTCTTATTTAGTGGTTTTCCCCAGTGTGTTTGAGTGTCTGTGACAGCCTCAACGTAAGCGGCTTCTCTCCGAACGTCTAAAGTCGGAGGGGACATCTTAACATTTGTCCAGAATCAAAGCACGCACACACAAAGACACACACAAACACACCCACACATACAAACTCAGGTGGTACTACTACATAAGCCTCTCTCAGGGTGAGCCAATCTTATTATCCCTGGCTGCTGCACACACTCAAACTAAATAAATGAAAGGAGAGCTTCTCCTTTCAGCCAGTCTTATTTTAATTTACAGCTTCCCTTACATGCACACATACTCACACGTTAGTGCCCTTGAGTCTGAAACCATTCTTATTACTTTATATTATTTTTAAGAAAACTATATCTCGATTATTTTAAAAGTTAACATTTAACAATATAAACACAGGGAGACACAGGGAAATTGGCTTATCTAGAAGATTACTAGCCTAGTGTAGGCCGACTCACTTCTTATTGAAATATGAGTCTCATAGCACCTCATTTGGATTTCATTATGGGTCATGTTCCAACTGGTAGAGAGAAGAAAAATACCTCTACACACAACTGGATAGTCCTAAAACCAAGGAGAGCAACGAAGTATGTGACATTAAACTATTAAACAGCATTTTCCACAACTGCAGTCTAACTTTTTGCCAACTCGATTTGGCTTCCGGTCTAGAAGATTAGTGAAGAATTTGGAAACTCGGAGTACAGACAGCAGTGTGGTGTCAAAGCCTTTGTCCCCAGTAGTGATAGGAGGTCTGTCTCTTTTCAGTGATCCGTCTCTTTTGCCTTGGCTCCCTTAGAAGTTCTAATGACTCTAATATGTCTCTTCATTTACTGTCACTCAAGCATTCTATTTCAGTCTGGTTTAACAATTATGAATGGTTTGTATTGGTAAGCAATATTTTTTCAAAGAAGCTCCAGTTTTTGCTTATTTCTTCTCTTTTTACGGACACCCTGAGCAGGAGCAACTGAAGATTCTGCTCTCCAAAGAATCATCTCTTAGAGCTGGCTTGTTTGCAAACGACACACCACTACTAGTCCCCACCAACTTGCAGAGGGACACACATGGGCAGTTTCATTTTGGCCTGTCATCAATTCAAGTCATTAAATTAAGATTACTGAGTTATATGAGATATTAACCAGTAACAGTGGCAATCAGCACCAGTTAAATGTGTGCTTTGATGATTTCCCCACTTGTAGTGTTACACGCAAAGCATCTTTACGTTTGCCCAAACATGCATCTAAAGCCCTGACTATGTTTTTTGGGGGAGATTAGATTTTGTTCTGGAGAGTGTGCTGGAAAACTTATTGGTAGAGATTATTCACTAGTATCTTGGCACTTGACAGCTTGGTTTATACTGGTCTACGCAACCGGCCTATGTGGAGACCACCCCATACGCTAGTGAAAGCATTTATACACAGTGTGTCAGCACTGTTACAGTAAATACACCGCTAAAACACCAGGTATTGAGCTTCACTCGACTTAACACAGTAAACAACATTAAATGAGCAGCTCACATGTAAGCTAAAATTAAGCTGCCTTCACTGAAATCACTTGAACAAAGACACATGAGCAGAGATGGTAAGTTGGAGAGAACTTTCTGTGCTTGTCTGGCTGCAGACATGAGTTAACAAGAATATGCATTTTGGACCAATCACAGCCACTGTGTTGCAACTCGTAGTAACAGTTCTGGGGAGGTGTACATCAGATGATGCCATAGGCTATGCTATGGGCATAAGTGATGTGCAATGATAAACCAAGCTTCATTGCTAAGCTACTGTTGAATCGCTGCTCTAAGGCCTTTTGGTTGATTTATCTCTTTAAGTTGACTATTTTAGTACTTTTAGGTGGGGCCTCTGTGGATCATCCCACAGATACTTCATCAATGTAGGATCTAGTGAATTTGGAGGCCAGATCAACACGTTGTGCTGTTCCTAAAGCATTTTTCTGCATGTGCCTGTGTCAGGCTGCTTCCTGCTGGGGATGGCTGCTATGGGGTGGGGGTACATATCTAAGTAACATCCACATGAATGCCAGGTACATCTAAACAATGTTGTATGCAAAGGTATCTAAATTGTACAATAAAACATTATGTTGTTTTTAAAAAAAAAAACTTCTTCAGCATAGAAAGACTCCTAAAGGCAAACCCTCAGATGCTGTGTTCACTATTTGTTCATGCTGCCAGTTAGCAGCCAAACATCTGTCATTGCATGTTTAAAGACCATATTTTTAAATCACACACACACAAAAAAAGTAGTGGTTAATCTTGACACCCCTGCTGCAATATGTTATGTGTAAATTAAACAATGATGTTGATCTTATTTTCTCACTTCATCCCCATCAGCCATGTGTTCTATCGCCTCGCCCTACACCACAGTTCTTTTAGTGAACTGTCAGTGTGCCTGGGTAAATCATTCAACTGTGAGTCACTCATTGACCCCACCTCTGTCTTTATGTCTCCGTACTGCCTACTTACACTGTCAAGAAGAGATATTTAAATCCAAAATGAATGTCCACATTGTCACAATTAAAAGTTCAAATGATGTGAAATGTCTACGCTTAGAGTAAAAGAGTGCACTGCCTACTGGCCACTGAAACAGAGAGAGTTTGACACCACTGTTACCTACAACCGGAGGGCAAAATAGCTTTGGTGAAATCGTTTTGGATTAAAATCAGTGCTGGGATTTCTGTGATTTTTAAATGTACAAGTTAATACATTCAGATACACACTCACGTATATGCTTCTAAGAGGATTTGAAAGGAAATATCTCACAAAAAAAATCAAACACAAAAAATGGAAGTCTTAAGGGGTATTTGCACTTTTTCTCCTCATGTGAGGAGATCAATGTCTTTCTACACATTCCTTGCAGATGTGTGTAGTGCAGTAACGTGCAGTGAGGTCCATGGCTGGGTAGGCAGAATCAGTCAGAGCTTAAATCGCATACAAAAATATATATTATGTAGAAGTCAATATTAAAACCACTGCAATGTCAGTCAAATGCCGCTGTCAGAAACGTAGCTACATTACTGACACCAGCGGATTATAGCGCGCACAAAATTTATACCAGTCCGTTTGGAAAGTCCTCAAAATTTAT
>JASGAT010369767.1:0-20415 GCA_030220025.1 Chelon auratus | reverse complement strand
TAGGCATCAAGTTTCCATCTTTTTTATTTCTCAAAACAACTGTGAGATGTGAAAACAAAAACATTCACATTAGTTACAAGCAAAGATTGGTCGATTCCACTAATTTGCTGCACACATGTAATATTTATCTTTCATCAGCATTCCACCCACATACACATTCATATTTGGTTAAAGATTCGGAGGGCTTAGGAATACAAACAAATCAAAATAAGAATATAATGCTGATACTCTCTCTAGCGTGTCAAGTTAAATGTGAAGATTGATACCACTCTCGTGAAATAGCTTAGCACAAAGACTACAGTGACATGGTTAGCCTTACCCCATCCTGACAACCAGCACCTGTAAAGCTCAAAGATGAAGATATAAAAAATAAGAAGTGTTGATACACTTCATAACTATCCAGCAATAAAAACACAAGTCAAAGGTATAAAGTCCATCATACAGATTTCACAGAAGTCAAATCTAAAGCTGTCAATTCCTGACTTAACTCCAAATCTCGGGGCTTGTGTATTTTAGAGAGGCTACTGGTGCTTCCAGACCTTGTTTACATTCCTGAACGTTCAATCTGAAATCTGCTAGTGAGGAAAAATCATTTCTACCTCACTGTAAGCTCCGCCCATTTCCTCACCTGGGCACACCTGGTCAGTCGCTGCAGAAAACTGTTCCTCCATCTTAAATGTCTGTTTTCAGGCTATATGAACAACACTTCCGCTCTGAGTTTGTGTAATGTGTTATTTGTTGTTGTAATGTTTTACATTTGTGTATCTGATTTGAAAGCTGTTTGCTTTTGTTGTTTCATTATGTCGCATAGGGAGGAAATGCATCTGAGCATCTTGAAAGCATTTGTGGGGCTTCACGAGTTCTCGGACCTCAATCTGGTGCAAGCGCTAAGGTTTGTGACAGTCAGCTCGAAGCGTGGCAGCAGTTTAACCTTTAGTCTTGTTTTTCTGACGATGTGAAAGTCAACTCAGTGTGTTCGACTCTGAATATGCCTTTTCCTCCAACGCCTTGCAGACAGTTTCTGTGGAGCTTTCGTCTCCCGGGAGAAGCTCAGAAGATTGACAGGATGATGGAGGCATTTGCAACGCGGTACTGTGACTGTAACCCAGGGGTCTTCCAATCCACAGGTACAAGCTCAAGGAGTGTGATTCATCTTCTCTTCAATCCAATTAATGAGATTCACTTTAAATACAACCTTCTCTACAAGAAACACTTCCTGCTTCTGAAGAAAAAGTCTGTGCAACACAAAAGAAACCGCAGCAATATCTCTTCTCCATTCTTGATCAGAATAAACACATTGTGTTTTGTGTTTTGGCTCATGCGGAAACCCATTATTTACAATAGATGCAGTTCATACAGCTCGGGAAGAGATAACAGTGCACAGCTGAAGAAAACTAAACTGTGGTTTTCTGTGACAGACACCTGCTACATCCTGTCTTTTGCCATCATCATGCTCAACACGAGCCTCCACAACCCCAACGTGAAAGACAAACCCAGCCTGCAGCGATTTGTTTCCATGAACAGAGGCATCAACAACGGCGAGGACTTGCCCACCGAGTTGCTCACGGTCAGCTGGCTTAATTTGTTCACAGGTGTAAGGGGCCAAATGGGGGTGGCTGCGGCCAAAGTGCCCTTGAGCAAGATACTGAACCCCCAGTTGCTCCCAGTGCCTGTCTGTGTCTGTGTGAATGAGTGGTGTAGATGTGTCATTGTGACTATAAAGCCCTTTGAGCCCTTTACCAATAGGTAGAAAAGCTCTATTTAACTACAAGACCACACCGTTTACCAAGCGCCTGCATCAGTGTCTTCATCTTACTAAACTACTCAGCGAGCAGATCCCAGCAAATTAGGAAAATATCAAATCACTATCTGCATTATTCTGTGTCCAGATGAAGCCAAGTCTCTCTACTTGTGTACGTCAACTAACATTTGAGGCTCTGGTGCTTTACTAATGTAGAAACTGTAACACACAAAGCTTGCTTAACAATTTCAGTTTTCTTCACTAACCTCCATAACCACAAGAAAAGCTCTGCTAGCTTACAGAAACAAAAACAGCTCCCTTAAAGGAACTGTGCCCCAACACAGACATGCACAACAGGTAACAGTGTATAGAACGCACACCGAATTGCAGATTATGGCAATGTCCCTAATGTCTGCTTGTAGAGACTAAATACTTCCTCTTTTAGAGATTTTGACTAGTTGTTAGTCTCTATTTTTATCTCTGTTTAAACTATTACTTTCATTCTCGCTCTCTGTCTGGTCTCCAGAGGCTTTTGTCAAACACATTTGTGGAAGAGAGCAATTCTGCGAAGCTGTATTTGACTAGATTTTGACCTATATGTGCATATCAGCACACTGTTGTGTGTCCAGAATAATATTGCAAACATGCCAATGTTTAGCATGCATGACGCTTCTGATGGTTGCTAATTTGTGTGTTAGAATTTGAACATTTGGTAAACGTACATGACACAAAGTGCAACATGAGGCAGACATCTGCTCACATACCACTGTTGTAGCTTTTACCTCACAGTGGCGGCAGAGAAAACGTTATAGGACAAGAAATGTAGTCCACAGCACGGCTGAATTCAGCATTAAATATTTCATCACAAATGATAATATCATCTGAAGAGTTTGAGGTTAAAGTCAGATCTGTGAAAGATTTCAGAATATTTTAGTATTTGTATCCGTCATTTTTGCCTTAATGAAATCTGAGATGTGGGAAAATGTAAATGTCTTGTAACATATGTGATCCCAGTGTGATTCGAAAGTTTGAAGTTGTTGTTGTTTCTATGGATGTGGTGAAATGTCCAAGACAGTCAGCACACCTTGGTTTTCTTTAGTCTTCAAGTAGTTCTTTAAAGCTTTTATGTTTGGGCTCATTATTCTGCTGCAATACTTCTCCACAAAGAAGCAAACCAGAATGGAGTGACACCTGCAGTTAAGGGAGTAGATTCACTGCAGGTGTCCAACTCCAATCTTGAATATTCCAGCAGCATGATTCACTTTGGCTTTGATACACTGTGGTATCATTGTCTGCCCTCTAAATCTTCTCACACGCACCCTGCTATTACTGCCACTAATCTTTAACTGTAGGGATCAGATCAGAGAGGCAGTAAATGTGACTTTTTTTTTTTCATCATCCGATGTGAAATGCTGCTATGTCTTAAACCAGCCCAGGTTCACGTTCATGTCATGTTTTATCTCTTTTAAAAGCGGCTTATGTGCTACTCACATTTCACTTTTTTACCAAGATGTTCTACCTTTCACAGATCTAACCCTAACCCTTTGCTCAGTATGAAATATGAAAAATCTTGTAAAATAATAACAATAATAACTATAAATTCATATGTTATTTAAAGATTCATTCTGGAGAGTGAAACAAATCTATAAGCAAGATCTGTAAGGTGTTCTGCTGCAGCAAACATTTAAATGTCAGAAATGTCAGTGTAAGTAAAATCTAACTTTAGACATTAGATTAAACTTACTGTTCTCTTTCAACCCCGAACATCTTGCAGAAACTGTACGCAAGCATCCGCAGTGAGCCGTTCAAAATCCCAGAGGACGATGGGAACGACCTCACACTGACATTTTTTAATCCAGACAGAGAAGGCTGGCTCCTTAAAATAGGTGAGACGATGTCCTCGGCACTACACAGCAAATGCCGGGTTGACTGGACAATTTCTATCTAAATGTTTTCTTTGCTTTTGTTGAAGGTGGCCGGGTTAAAACCTGGAAGAGGAGGTGGTTCATATTGACGGACAGCTGTCTATACTACTTTCAATACACAACAGTAAGTTTCTGTCTCTACACAATAAAACATTACAAAACAACAAAACAACTAATACCTGTCATCCTGCAGGATAAAGATCCAATCGGGATTATTCCTCTGGAGAACCTGTGCGTCAGGGAGCTACAAGACTCCAGCAAACCGGTAGATTATCACTCAGTTTTGTTATGACAGCGTAGGAAATAGTTTCAAGTTTCCACACAAACATTATCTGCAGCCACAGACCCTAATGAATCACATAGCAACAGCTAAATGAATTTCTATCTCAAGTGCTCAAAACAGTGAGTCACAAGTCTATCAGAAGACTATTAAAATAAACAGAGCATATGCACACAGTAACTGTGGTACATGTATGTCTGTGTGTGTTCAAACAGTACTGTCTGGAGTTATATAACCCCAAAGGACAAAAGATCAAGGCCTGCAAGACCCAGAACAAAGGTGGAGTGGTGCAGGGTAAACACCAGTCTTATAAGCTCAGCGCAGCCAGCTCAGAAGAACGGGACGACTGGATAGGCGCCATCAGGTGAGAGCTGCTGATGTCGCGGAGGACACATGGGCCGCCATGTGTCTGTGCGGTTTGTGTTTGTCAAGGCTTAACGTGGAACACAAACAAGCAAAGAAAATGAGATTATACGCAGCCAGTGTTTCATACTACCCTGCTTCTTGTTTTGACCACTGATTTCCCGGATGCTCAGCTGGTTACCCGGTAACCTCTCAGAGCTTCGTATGAAGCTTTACAGCATTAATAAGTGAATTTTAAAGGTGTTTTAGTCACGTTTGGACAAGGCCAGGATAGCTAGTTGATTTCAGTCTGTAATGAAAACAGCAGCTTGTGCCACACTTACAATGACCACAGGGGAACTGGTCACTGAGAAACAGGACTGAAAAAACTATTAAAATGTACTGTATGTCTAATCTTGAAGTTCTCTAGTTTCACAATGAATGTCAATGTTGTTTCTCAGGGCGAGCATCACGAAGGACCCTTTTTATGATTTGGTATCTCTACGCAAGAGGAAGGTCATCAGCAACACTTCCTCATAGGACATCACTGGGAGCAACATCTGCCATGGGATTCTCTTTATGGAGGAATCATCCTGAACTTCTGTTAAAAATAAATAAATAAATGAAATAAAACCAAGTTTTATAAAAAGCCACGTAGAATTTCACAGTGATAAACACAGTGATAAACAAAAGCTGAAGTGACACTTGTAGTGTGAAAGGAAAAAAGTGAACTACTTGTGGCTTTCTGTGTAAAGTACTTCTGCAAACTGCATGCACTGCTGCTCCAGTTTCGTGGGCTCTCGAATCTTGTAAAACATCTGCTGCGGGCAGGAAGGAGAAGACTTTAAGTCGGCTTCCTACAGTCATGACTGACCTTCCAGGTGCAGACCCAGACGGTCTATGAACCTCTGTATGGAGTGACTGAAGTGACATTTCGTGCTGGATATCCCTTCAAACTGCTACTAAAAGATCCCCAATGACAACGAATGTACCACAAAATAACCATTCAGAGAAAAATAAGACCACCAACTGAGACTAACAGTCGGAAAGAGACACAAAATCAACACAAAGAAATGCAAACCAATGACCACAAAGAGTTTCAAAGAAACTTAAAATGACTGCCGGGAGCAACAAAAGATGCCAAATTACTACAAAGAGACACAAAAGGACTACAAGAGAACTGTAAAATGACAACACAAAATCAATGGTATACATTTCAATGTGCAGGGCCTGGACCACAATCTGACCATTGTTGCAGCTGAATATTTATTTATTTTTTTCATATTTACGATAATTAAAGTTTATTTTTGTTTCATTTAATCATCTGTCTAATGTAGCTGTTGAAATTGTTAATTTGTTAGTATGTAGCTTTAAATTTTTAACTTTCTAAACCCTCTGCTGTTCTCACACTGCACAGTTCAAGTGTCTGATCAGTCAATAAAAAGTATGTAGCACTTTGTTAAACTTGCTCCGTGTGTTTTCATGGGAGAGTTGTAGGGAAAACATGAACCTGAAAAGAGCAGGTGGATAAACTCTTTTTCTTTACTCATTAATGAAATTATGCAAATCCATTTCCCTTCTTCCTTGGCAATAGCTCTTCTTAAAGAAGCAGTGGCACATCTACATATTCGCTCGCACAAGCACAGCACATGGGGGTTCAGTGTCTTGCTCAAGGACACATGTGGCATGTTCCGGTGATTAAACCACTGACCCTCCGGTTTGTGGATAACCCACTCACTCTACCTGCCGATCCACAGCTGCCTTTCACTGCTGACAAACTGTGTGGAGTTTTAAAAAAGTATTACTTTTAACTTATAAATCCGTGTACAGTATTTTTGTTTAACCATATTTGTTCTAACAAATATTTCATGTTTGTTTTAATTACTTTTAGTTACTGTTAATTTAATTATCTTGTACAATAAACGTTTTTTTTGCTAAAGGTGTGTTTGGATATTTTACCAGCAGATGGCACCACATCACCACTTCAAGTTCTAATTATCAACTTTCATTGTAACACCATTTTTTGTCTTTTTTGTTTTTTGTTGTTTGTTTTTTCACATTTTTCACCTCACATAATTACCCGAAATAATGATTTGAAGGGAGAAGTCATAAAAAATGCACAGATTATCTTGTTATTTTTTCACTTTTACCAACCAGATTAACTCGGTGACTGGTGTATAGGGGCTTTTTCTGTGCAGTTCCTGTGTGTAATGATGTGATAGAGAGCTGCGGTTTCCTGGGAGCATACACATAAAGACACTCACAAAAAAGAAAAAAAAAGAAAATACATCTTCTCGTCAAACCCGGCAGTGTGCATTGACTCACCTTATGTCTCTTCCGTGTGACCTTGCTGACATTGGTATTATTTCTTTATTTAGTGGTTCAGAGGGACCGTCCGTGGGATATCAGATATCTTGCTAATGAGCTTACTTGACAGTCCTAGCTAGCTACTAAATAAATAATCTACAATTTACAACATGCTATATGTGTCCTATAAACTGTTTTTATCCAATAATATGCATACCTTGCATCATTACATACATATTGTACATTTAAATAGGTCTTAAATGCCAATATTGTGCCACCTAAAAGTGTAAGTCAATGCTAAAGTAATCCATATTATTTAATATACACTTCAAGTAAAGAAATATGTTCCAAAATATTCAAGGGCACATCTTCTATAATCACAACATAATTTGCGACTTTAGCAAAAACCCTCTCCTAATTGTTAATGAAAATGAGTTTTTGTCCTTCATGAAACATATCTATAAGTTCATGAATTCATGGATATTTATCACAGACATATATTTTACATTTATGTACCATCTTATTTTGCATGCAACCCGCTGCTTTGGCACCTGCAGACCCAAATTAACCATAACAGGAATCACAAGCTTGTGGTTGTTGCAAAAAGCGTGCACTGTTCCATGTTAAGCAGGGATGTAGCTATAGATGAGAAATCTGCAGATTTTCAGATGAAGCAGATTTGATTCTGTGAATTTTTGCGGCGTCAAACAGACCGGCAGTTTTCAAGAGAGACTGTGTTTGTGAGACCTTCTTGCTCATTTTTAGTGGAGGTATATAAGAGCCCCACAGAAGTCATTTTCAGGCTATGGTTCTGAATAAAAATGATCTGATCTATTTTCTCATCATCATCATTATCATTATCAGCAGCAGCAGCCGCAAGTCTGTCTTCTGTTATAAGTTGCTGTTTTACGCTAAATGTGACACTAGTGTGCTGGGTCATCATGTTACTGTGACAACAAGCCAAAACAAACACACGCCTTTGTCGTAGTGTCTGGGTTTAGTGGTTTTAAAAATGAGGCAACACGAATTGGACTTATAATTTAGTTTTTGTAAACATCATTTATTGACCAGAATAGTATGACATCTTCCAGAGTGACATTGCTTGTCATGTCAGATGGAATCCAGAGGTTAAATTCATAATCTGAGCTCTTAGTTAGGACCATGAACCACCAAGCTGACGGGCAGCTGATGATCGTCTACTTGGCCCTAGTTTTTCTTGTGTCTCCTGCCTTGTTGGCCCACATAGAGGCCTATTGTCGTTTTATGTTTTCTTCTAATCTGAACATTTAAATACACTATCATCCGGAATGAATAAACTGTAGATCAACTGATCAGCAAGATTCAGGAGAGACCAGCTTTGTATAATGGTTTGTAGCTCATTCTAGCCTCCCAGCTAATAGTAGTGCTGCTGGTTTTACGGCCTTTTGAGCACTCATATGTGCCAGCTGACCACTGGCTGTAGTCTTTGCAGAGTGTTTAAGTGTAACTTTTTGACCCAAACACGGGCCACGCAACAGTCAGCCATCTTTGACTGATGTCGGTTTGGTGTGTCCCTGCATTTAGGAACACACACTTTTGAAAATCTAGTAACAGAACTTATAGTATCTCTCTTCATTTAACCACACAAACATGTTTTTATTGCAATTTTCCTTTATTTTTACTAAATTTCTGCTACAAAATCCACATATAAATTTTACATCTCAAGTGGTTCTTGAAGATTCACATTTCAATTTCTCCCAGCTTTGCCTGCAATAAAACTAAATCCCAAAGTGCAAGCGCACAGGTCCTTGTACATTATTCACAGCCTGTACAACACACTCTGGCAAACACTTACTCTGTTACCAAGGGTCCTCGGTAAGGCGACGCTCAAGGACAACACCACAACTGATCACTTTTCTTGTCTCCATAGCAACAAGAATAAATAACAAACGTGATATAATCCACCCACGCCACTCGATCACGCCTGGCCTACTCTGTGGTGTTGAAGTTCAAGCACACATGTGCAACATATTGAAACAACACATTAGAATAATTTAATACAAAAGGTAGTAAATTAAAACAATGGCAATGAAATCTTCCCCTAACAGCACTTTGGCTACTCTATCTGACGTTTTTCTGAAGATGGTTCATTACAACATCTCTTTACTGGTGACCTTTACTGCTGACCAAAGCAGCATTACAGTCCAGAGTCACCGATTGCACTCATCTCACAGACAGTAATGTTCACGCATGCTTTACCACAATATCTTCTCTATAATAAATGACACACTATCTTTTTTTTTTTGTCATTTCATGACTGGATGCAGTTCTTCTTCTGATGCCGCCGACGGCTTTTGAATCCTGTAAAACAAAAAACAAAAAACAAAAAAAATGTTATAGCATCTTTTGCTTTATTCAAAAGTCCTTATTCATATTAAACATTTCTACATTAAATCCACCTGGAGGTTACATCTATGGAAATAGACTTCAATGACAAACGGTAGAAACATTTCACAACACCGGCCCGATAAGGCGCATATTTCGAAATTTTTTTTAAGCCTATTTTTAGATACGCTTTCAGGCAAAGCGTCAGATGAGAAGAATGATACCACTCCCATGTTTGTCGGGTAAATGCAAAAGTAAAACCAACTGCAAAGATGGTGGGTTTCAGATAAAAACTCATGATACAAATCAGCTCATCTCAGACAATCCAATGATTGCTTTGATTCTAGCTGTCAGACACTGCACTTAATTTAAATGCATAAACTTTACTTATATATGTGTCTGTAAAATTTTTCCCAAGTACTTGTACAATGGAATCATACTTTAAGTAATTTTTAGCTAAAACAATGTATTTGATTAAGGATTATCGGAAAACAAAATGAGACATTGAATGGTCTTGTATATATAGCGCTACACTCATTGGTTGGTGAACTAAACCAGAGGAATACCAGCCGACATTGGTACTCAAAGCACTTTACAGTGACACATCTACCCATTCGCTCACACAAGCACACACACGTTCACACACCAGCCGAGCACTGGGAGTAACTGGTTCAGTGTCTTGTCAAGGATGTAGCATGCTCCAGGGACATAAGCACTAACCCTCCAGTTCATGGAGAACCCGCTCTACATACTAAGCCACAGCCAGCACTTTCAATCTGCTGTCACCTTTCAATTTGGGCACATTTCCTAAACTATATCATTGAATAATCCAGAAAACAGTCATCATATAAATGATAAAGATAATGATTATTGCACCATTGTCTCAGATGAAACAAAAAAGAAAAGAAATACACACCGTCTTCATCTCCTGTGTTGATGGTTTGCAGAGACATACTCCTCTGAATAGGTTTTGACGGCTTCTTAGTTTTGGATTTCAGTGGTCCTGGTTTCACAATGATCTCAAATGAATCCTCCAGTTCACTTCCTGCGACACCATTGGTCTCTGACGCTTTGCATGTGGGTGATGGGCTCTGAGGAGTGACCACACCTTCCTCTATAGTGTCTGTACTCTGATTGGCTCCTCTGCCTTTCAAAAAGTGCCTAAAGGAGCTACGTTTCTTCACTCCAGGCCCCTGGTTCTTCTTTTGGCCTCCCTTTGCACCCTCATCTTCCTCCTCTGCAGGTGAACCAGGACTCCGTAGGGGGGATCGGTCCACTTTTTCGTTGCTGTCCTTGTGGGTATGGAGGAGGCTGTTGTGTAATCCATTCCTCTGGTTTAGCCCACCCACCAATGAGTCTTTTGGCTTCGACAGGTCTTGCAGCGAACCTGTCAAACCCAGACTACTCCCAAAGACCAGGGAGTACTTTGGATTGTGGTACTTATGTGCAGGTACCTTCAGGTCAATCTGTTTGGAGTCTCCAACCGATACCTGAAAGCGAGACATAGAGACGGGCGGAGGCCGGATTTGCTCCACCTTCGGCTTCCTGATGGGTGTAGGAAGAGGCGGCTTGGTGATGTTGAACTCCTTGTAGAGGTCCACCTGTTCAGACACGGCGTAGAGCTCTCTGAAGTCACTGTCAAAAAAGTCCACAATTTGTCCCGACATCACAGTGATCGTGTTCCTGTCCATCCGAGACGAACTCCAGGTGAAGCTGCAGCAGAAAACAGAAGTGTAAAAGACTGATTTTAGATGTTATTACAGCAATTAAATACAAATAAAGCAAAAACATATATAGTAAAATTGTATATTACTGTAAAAACTGTAAAATAGAAAAATGACAGTTAGCAGTTTTGGGGGAGCTGGGGGTATGGGTTGAGGCGGTTATGTGCAGGACTATTTCTAGGCTGGGAGACATGAGAGTGGTATCAATCCTCACTTATAACTCGGTGATATGGCAAATAATTTGAATTATATGTTGTCACTTTATCCATATTGAAGTGTCATTTACTTTATTTACTATTTTCAATTAAGCCCACTCAGCAGCCACATAGCTGAGGCTATTATTTGTGAGCACAGAGCTAATAGTGATTTTAGATTTTAGAAGCCCCAAGAGGCAAAGCAAGAGTTTCTATTTGAAAAAGCTTTGAACACAGGACGTTCGCACAGCATCTGCAGGCAGCTCTGCACACAAACCTGATTTTCTTTTACACAAACATCCAGTCATAATGAGGCATCACACATGAGTCAAAAAGACTGTGCTCATTTCACCTGACATGCATCGGGCCCTTCGGTTTTGATTTTAGTCGACTCTTGATGTCTTCAGAAGGTGTACTGAAAGCTGCGTCATCGCTGTTGTGGTCAGTAACGTGGTTTACCAGAGGACTCAGAGCTGGCAGACAGGTGATGGGTGCAAATAAATGTCATCTATATTCAGAAAAAAGCTTGTCAAAAGCCTTGCCTCTGCTTAGCTTTGTTGACAAATGTAGATGTAGTAATTCTGGTTAAGCATTTTAAATAAGGAGCCAGTAATCTTAACTGACAACAACAGATTAACCCCCAGGGCCTTCCCACAAGAATGCTTCAAAAACTATTCCAGTCACTCCTTAAGTTTAATGTGCTTCAGAAAGCCTTTAAGCAGTTATTAGTGTGATGACTTACTCAGATTTGTTTTCATTGTGTTGGAGAAACCGTTTCACCCATGCCAGCCTATTAAGATTTTATTTCGCAATAATAAATAAATTAAAAGCTATACAAGCTGCTTTTAAAGTTTCTTGAGTCGTTTATATATGTAGCAAAACACGCTTCAAATAATGTCATATAGGCAAGAACATTTTTATCCTAAACATCTGGAGAACTGATGCCGCACAGCAAGAAGACTGTACAAAGATGGAGAGGGAGCAGCTCCTCAAAAGTGAAGCCAAAGCAAGTAGAGCTCCCCCTGGTGACTGGCTGCAGTATTGGTCATAAGCTCCACCCCCTCCATGTTAGTGGATCGGACTTGGGCCAGACTAAAACATTAAAATACAGGCAAAAGCCTTTTTTTCAAGGATGGTTTCAGTCATTTCAGATAGTTAATATAATACTGATGCATATTCAACTGTCCATTTTTCTGATAAGTTTCATTTTAGTGAGTTATTTAAAGCTATAGAAACAGGATGTGACATCATGATGATTACCAGTTGCCATGCAAACCGATCTATGAAACGGCCCCGTAGGACCATGAGAGTAGGAAAAAATAAATAAGTACAGTGTATCATCCAACATTTCTTTGTAACTGGTGAGGTAGCACAGAGCTCAGTATTAATTAAATTCAGAATCAGAACCAACTTTATTGCCAAGCATGTTGTACATACAAGGAATTTGCTTTGGTCCTACAGAAAAGACCCTGTCACCATTATTGGTGCAAAGGCCAGTGAATCTAGAAGAAGTGTGGGTGGGTCATCAATAACACGGCTCCATGTGGCTCCACAGAAGTCTATCGGCGTCAGTTTAGCCAAAGGAAAGGAAGTTGGGACGCATAGTATATACAGCCTATGGTGTGAACACACCATAACGTTGTTGATCATTAGCATAAAATGCTTCAAGTTCTGCTTTCATAAGAAGTAGACCTGATTCTTTTAAAGTAATGCAAATGATTATTATTTTAAACTTTGTGACGGGGAAACTTATTCATATGAACCAATTCTAACCTGTTTCTGTATTGTATGTATTATAGAATAATAAATCTAGATTATCAATCTACTTTCTCTCAGTTTTTAATCTTTTTTCTTTCTTTTTGGTTTCTTGTTGGATATTCACCTGTAAGACCCGAACATGACTTTCTCTCCGTCCACCAGCATGTATTTGGAACTCAGTGAGCCGGGCAGTTTTCCAAAGGACAGGGCCAGTCCTGCACCTCTCACCATCCGCACACGGAGGTTCTGTAAAGAAACGCCCGCTTAGTTACACATTTCGAATGGCTTAGCATCACACAGGTGAGCCTGAGTAAACTCCTACAGCCTCTGCCATCAAATAGCACGGCTGTATCGTGCATGACCAGTTGATTTACAGAGATGCCAAGTCAAACTGTGCCGTCACACCTAGCAACACAGTCAACTTTATCAAGTAAGAAAGGCTAAAGCCCAACCCCTTCAGCAACTTGTGTTTACTTAAAGGGAAGAGAAAGGGAAAAGGAAACAGACAGTATATGTAAATAGACAAGCAGACAAGATGGGAAGAGGTTTTCCTTTGGCATCAGCTCCGGTGTGGAATAAGCATTGAGTTACAGTGTCTGGATCGGTTCTCAGGAGCTATGAATGTTCATTTGTAAGAAGTAAGAGTAACATAGCCCAGCGCTTTGAAAAGGCCTTTCATCGCCTTATCAACTGACACCACTATGAGCAGCTATTGCGGTTAAAGTAGGCTGCAGCTACAACACTCTGCGTGGAGCAGATAAGGCTGGGTATTGTGTTGCTGTGGGGATAGGGTAACCGTGTGGCTCAGTGAGCTGCTGTTCACTCTTGATCCATTTCAGCACTTACTGTCACTTCTCAGGCTCAGAGGAGAACAGACCTAAATGTCCTTTCTTACCGGTACTTGACATTTTACTTCCTGGGCACTTCACAAAAATGATCCTTACTAAAAAATGTCATTCACCTGTTTTGCTTTTTAGGTAAATTCATTTTTGTATTCTTCTTCCACTTTCTATCTATCAAATGTCTTAACTGTGTATCTTGTAATTTTTCTAACAGTTTCAACTTTCTTCCGATTAGTAGAGCTAATGCAGAAGAACTGCTTATTTTGAATACAGTGTGTGAAGCAAGAACATTTTACATTCAATTTCCATTTTAGTTTAACCATGAAATGGATCGCTTGTTTTACACGAAATTTATGTAAAAGATCAAATATAACCCTCTTTTACAGCCAGCTACAGTTAGTCCACCAAGACTATTGTAGAAATGAATGAACTGTTACCAGATCTAAGCAGCACAGTGTGATATTTTATCAGTTGAGTTTATCTGTGAATCATCCACAGTGTCCGAGACTCTTTTCCTGGACGGAAGGTGCTGTGTTTCCCACACTGGATACCTCTATTGTGTTGATGTGAAGGCAGAGATCTCAGTATCAGTGGCAAAAAAAAAAAAAACTGACTATGTGGTCTTTTTAGGTGGAAACACACTAAGCCTTAAAGAGATTTGCAACAAAGCGGTTAATCTAAAATAAAATACACAACAGTCCAATTACTGTCATGTTTCAACAGGATATGTCTTAACTAGGTCAGCCTTCTTTGAGGTCCTTAAACTGTCGGGAATTTCCCAGAGTGAATGACGTGCAATTTAATCCACCGTCATTGTCAGGAGTAGGGAGCATTGACCCACTGAACCATTTTGCTTGCTCATTTGCTCTTTGTGTGCCGTGCTGGCGAGCCTCCTCCCTCTGCAGTGCTCCATCATGTTGTGTTTGCCGAGCTCACTCCTCACCCGCAGATGCACCGCGTTAATCTGCAGCCGAGAGCACATATCCAGGAAATGGGGCACTCCCTTGGCCTCTAGAACGGCGTAGACAGCCACCCCGCGCCGTGACGAGACATCCAGCAGGTCCTGGAGGATCTGCAGGTCTGTGAGGAGGTCCATGACGATGGCTACCGCCTGGCAGACGCAGAGGAGGATGTAACAGTCAGGGAAGGAAACCAAGAACATTTACACAAGTAAAAACTGGAGATGCTTGTGTTTATCCATTGTTTACTTCAGTATAATTACTGAATGTTATCTTCAAAAGAGTGCCTCAGACTTCCCACCAGTCCCCTAGAACTGAGGAAGCTACTCGGATGAGTAGTGAAACGTCTCCTCAAAAAACTCTCCAAGTCCAGTTGCCTTTTTTGAACCTTTTTGGATATACCATGACCTGGATGACTGAGAACCTTCACAGACTCTTAACAATCTACATAAACAGCACAATGCAAATGTCTACCTTACACTGTCATGACTGCCTTTGCCTTCAAATTGCTCTTTGGAGCTGCCAGCATGCAACATTTAGACTAATAAAAGTTCTCACCACTCCCACAGGCAGTTTGCACAATGGGCATAAAGGCGCTAACTAGTCATTACTGTTATGATGCAAAGTTTAAACCTCATTTTTCCGAAGACATAACAGTTGATACACCACAAGAACATGTTTTTCCAGGTTGCACTTTGGAATAACGCCAGCAACGGTTATGACTCTCATGCACCGCGCGTGTTCAAGACCATCACATGACAGCTCAACAGGTTCACAGTATATCCTGTTGTGTCCATATTGGTTCAAGTTTGATAATGTTCAGCCGTGAGCACATTTTCCATCTAGCGCAGGACAATAAAGTTTCTTTTTTATTACGCAAATATGATATGTGTTTGCGGTCAGGTGTTTCAGTTTTTATATCCTTGAGTGCATTTAAAGTGATCATGTGACTCCTTTTCCATTTCCTCATTGCGCCACTGATGTGCATGTGTTTCATCCAGCAGCATAATTAGTCATGGCAGTGAGGAGCTTAAATGACATCACTCCTTAAAATAAACAATGCGTGACATGTTCAGTATGTCATTAAGTACTCATCTCAACAGCTAATTATGTCCTTTCTTAAGAAAAACACCCTTCCAGGGAAGAAGGCAGTTTGAAAGGAAATCCGCCTGTTCAGGGATTAAACTCTGATTTTAGAGGTCTTTCAGGTTGGACGAAGTTTTGATCCGCTGCAGTACAGATGTTCAACAAAGTCTGAGCTGACGCTCAGTGTGAGACGATGACCAAAAGCAGACCAACAATATCAGGGAGAACTTTGGTGGGCTTTTCTGGAAGTAATTAGTTGCATATGGTAAAAATTTAGATAACAAAAATCAGGTTAAATCACTTTATTATGATTAAGGGTCTGCAGATCTGTGTGTTTCATTCTGGTTCCTGATCTTTTTAGGAGGACTGAAAATGCTGTGTCTCTGGCTGGTTGTGCTGTTTCAATGTGTGTTACACTATATTTCGAAAAGGATCATTTACTGTGGTCTATTGCTGTCTGTTTTTTGCTGGGCTTGGGGCTTGTTGTGCGTTGTCGATAAAAAACTTCAGACAGACAGAAGCTCTGCCTGCTTTTTTGAACAGAAACCTGGACGCGTTCCTAAATGTTATCTTCTGCAGTGCTGCTTTTACTCCTGAATGTGGTTCAACCAGTAACATCAGAATCCTCCACCTGCCACATCGCACAGCTGAGCTTCCTTTCCTGATTTCAGATAATGATCTCCAAGCTATCATTCTAGTGTTAGTATGTGTTCGTGTGAAGCCCTTTCTGCAAATGCCACAACCTGAGCTTCAGCAATGTAGAAAGACTCTAGGAGTCATCCGGGAGCAATCTCAGTGTGTTATTGGCTAATTCAGGGCTCTGAAATCGGATAACACAGAGGATTAAGTTATGCACTAAAGTTTGTTCAGTTAGAGTTCTGCTGAAAGGGCTGCACAGTCTGCTCTGGATATGTTAACCATCCTCCACTGTGCTCTAAGTCTTTTCCTCTATCACTATAACCTAGGGCGCTGCACGTTACATCAATCACAGGAGGGTGTTCTTCTTTTCAGCTCCAGCTTGCATACCTGGGAGGTCAGCCAGCACATTAATGGGAGAGGAAAAAAAAGTCAAACCCGGGCTTAAGGATCGTGGGGGAGGTTTAATCTTTCTGGTGCATGTCCTGATGTGCATCTGACATTTAGAGCCGTCTCCATCTGCACCGCAGATGACTCAACCTGCCAAAACTTGCACACGGCCGTCGTCAGTTTACTACCAATAAAAGGTCGATTAAAACCTCATTGTTGTTTTTTTTTTTAAATTTACTGGAACATTCTGCATGAGTAACGTTTGACACTTACGAGGGTTATATAAAAACTGCGCAACGATGAATGATTCGCTTTGTTGAGTTCTAAAGTGAAAAAATTTGACGCAACCATTAGAAATAAAAGAACTTATCATGTGTGTTTTCTTTTCTTTAGCTATTTCTGTAAGTAAATATTAAGCAGTTAAAAGCAGTTGAATTAATTAAACTCACTCAACACGGTTTCTAAATTTGGTATTTTATGAAAACATTCCTAGTAACTTCTGCTCTTGTTTTTATTTCCACTTAAAGTAGAAATACTGACAAGTATTTACTTGTTAAACCTGTATGGGGTATCTGTTCTGTCCCTGCTGTTAAATCTGAATCGCAATCACTCTATAGCCAGTTCATTAGGTACACTAAAACTAATGCTTTCTGCACCCTTTAGGGACTGTGTCTAGGGAGCAATTTGGGCACCCCGTGTCCATGGCACCTCAGCCATGGGGTGAAGACGAAGATGGGACATTTCGGGCCTTAGTTGCATCTCTAATCATTAATCCACAGCTTCCCAAAACATAATTCAACATAACTCAAACTCCTTACAGCTTTTTTGGTCGAATTTAGGAGTGCCATTGAGGAAACACTGGAAAACATGAGGGGGTTGTCAAAGTGTGAGGCAGTGCAGGCTGGAATCAAACCGACACCACAACACTAAGGTTTATAGGATATCAGTATGCGGTGCGAAGGTTCTAATAGCTTCATGGAGGTTCTGGTATTCAGCATTGGTTTTATTTAAGTGAAAGAGCTGTTAATTCAGCTGTGTTTTCATTTTAGAGGATGTGGTCTGTCGTGCTAGTGATTTTGGATTGCGCTGTAATGACAGATGTTCCTGTTATTTTGACATGCATTTCAGTCAGCAGGGTAGGCTAAAAAACAGGAACACTTTTGTGTTTAATTTGATCCAGTCTAAAAGATCCACCAACCACATCCTCCAAAATGATCAGCTGAATGACCTTTATGGTTGCTGTTTCATCAAACTCATTAGTGTACCTAATGAACTAGCAAGCGAGCGTACAATGAATTATTTAATTCAGCTGACAGTCCAAAACCCTAAAGACGCACATCTATAAAATGGGGGAAAAAGATGTGAAAATGCACTGGTTTGATGATGAAGTTGTAAATACTTGGTGTTTTTGACTGAAAAGTGACAGAAGATCAATGATTATCTGCATTGTGCTGGCAGATTCTCACTTTAGCTTTTATATGTGTGCATTTAGGCCACATTCAGTTCAAAGAAAACCTCTTTTGAGCTGAACCTGAGAGCGTCATTCCTTCCACGGAGTCATGAGTTCATGTGTAGAGTGAGAGTAATTAGCCTCAGCCCAGACACAGTCCCGCTCACATGATAACCTGCAGCCAATCATTTCAAACACTCTATTTGCAGTTGCTGTGGGCAAAGTAGGGCAGAGACTTTATGATTATTCTTTCTTTATTATTTTTTAAGCCTGTGAGAATTTGCTCACAGAAGCTTGGACTTTGAAGTTTAGCCCAGTTCTTCGCAGATTTATGAATCACAGCATGTCAGTTTTAGAGCGGAATCTTTTTTGAGTAAAAATACCTTTAGTTATCATTGAGATTTTTCTCTATTTTAAGTTATATGAAGTAGAAAACAGGTATTTTGTTGTTGTTTTTAATTAGTTTTTCCTCTCACGTTTTGCTCCTAATTCTGCTATATATTTAAATTTTAAATAGGGCCTAACTAAAACAAGAATAAAACACACGGACTAATGTGTCAAAACACATTTTCTATAAACTAGTTTTAAGAAAGAGAAGAGATGTATTATTATTAAGTAATTCAAGAACTATCATTGGCTCTCAGTGACTCGAATATTACCTTGTGTGACTCCTGTATGAGCCTCCTCACCACCTCCTTGATGTGAGGTCCGGGTTCCTTGGGGGGATGGGTGTACACGGACACCCGGGTCACCCCCTTGTATACTCCACTGCTGCCGGGCCAACCGATGTCAAGAGACGGGACCTCGGTGTCTGACATCTGGGGCCAGTAGGTGGAGTGGACCCCGGAGTCCGCGCTGGAAGACCCCTTGGACTTCTCCTGTTCTCCGGACTCGGAGTCGCTGTCCGTGTCGTACTCGTGAAACATTTTCCGGATGACTTTGACCTCCCTGGCGCAGAGGAAGTCCTTGATGTGGTCCTCTTTGAGGCGCATCTTGAAGGCTCCGTCCCCGTTCCTCAGCAGCTGCTCCAGGGCCGCACGCTGCTCCTCGCTGTAGTAAAACTCCGGCCTGGACTCCGGCACCTTCTCGTTGACGTGCTCATCGTCCATGCACACCAGCTGAGACTCCGCCATGGCCGAGTAAACTTCCTCCCGCTGTCGATGCTGCTTCTCCAGTCGCTGCTCTGATGCACTCCGTGGTACCTGTCCGGACAAGGTATGGGAGGAGCCCAGGTGGAAGGAGGGGGCGGGGCTAAGAACCCTTTTATAAAGGTACCCAGATTATCAAACGACTTCCTGCTAGAAATCCTTTAGAATAAAATTGCGGAATATTAGTTTTGAAAGCCCTAGTCTAAGAAAAAAAATACAGTATACATTATACTATACTACAAGTAAAAATACTGCATTTTAAACTTTAATAAGCCATTCCTTGATTAAAAGTACTACATTTAGAAGCTTACACTTAAGTAAAGGTCGTATAACCATACTGCACATTGACTTTTGTCAAATTACTGCATCCGAATCTGGCTTACATACAATACATTATTAAAACATCAAATATGAAAAATAAATAAAAAATACCTGATAAAAGTACTCGGTTTAAATGCCTTATTAAGTACAAATAGAAATGCCACACTGTATCCTATAACTTATTCCACTCCACGGAACAACACTGTAGTACAGTACAAAGTACTGTAGTACAGGTTAAATCATTCCACTACAAGTTCAAGTGCTATGTTTGAAATTTAACTAAAATTGTAATAGCGCATGGTAAAATGATGTCAAAAATACTGCATTTAAGACAATTACTTTGTGAAAGCAGAAATAACACACTGTATAATTACTCTACTACAAGTAAAAAAACAAGTTCTTGCTTCAAGACTTCATGTAAAAGTATAAATACCAAACTATAAGAATACTCCATCATAAGCATTTAGATGCTTATGCTTAAGTGGCATTGCCATACTGTTAAAAAAAATTCTCCACTACAAGTAAAAGCACTGCATGAGAAGCTTATTTAAAGTAAAATTACTGCACTGTAAAAATACCTAGTTGGAGTAAAAGTACTGCATTAAAAGCCACAGTAGAAATTTCACACGATAAAAACACCAGTTATGAGAAAAAATACGATATTCAAAATATCGTATTTTAATATATTATTAAAATATAATCTACTCCAAGTATTAAATCTATGACCTACTTAAAAAAAGTGTCAGTATCATTCTGTAAACATAAATAATCATTCAGATCCCGGTTACATATCAATCTGATAAAATACTACTACTAGAGATGCACCGATTACAATTTTCCTGGCCGATTCCGATTTCCGATTTTTGATTGAGTTTGACCTGCCGATACCGATTTTAGCCGATTCCGATTTCATTTTTTCTGACCACTTTACAACAAACACAGAGATTT
>JASGAT010369763.1:0-21291 GCA_030220025.1 Chelon auratus | reverse complement strand
CCAGGATGTAGTTGCATGTCCCTGCGTATCTGCACATGTGCATATGGCTGTATGCTACTCAAGGTCTGCAATTTAAGCCAATAGTCTTTGTGTTGTTTCAAATCTGGTGTATATAACGTTCTTAGATTCTCAAAACACAAAATGTAGAACTCTGGACTGAAAATGAACATATATATTAATTATCTGTCAAGTATTACATAATCGGTTTTGAAAAAAAAAAATCCTGAAAACGTAATAAATTCCCAATAATGTAACAAGGTATTATATTATCGGTTAAAATGTTATTATAATATCAGTCAGGATATTTTATTACATTATTGGTGAAGTTATTACATTATTGGGTTTTATTACATTTTCGATCGAGTTCAAATTTTATTACATTTTCAGGTGTTATTACATTATCAGGAAATTATTACATTATAGGGTGCTACAAGCCACCATCAGTCACAAAACCACCTGCTAAATTACAAGTGAAAAATGGCAAGTCAGCAAAACCCACATATACACTCACTGGGTACTGGATCAAGACACAAGCGAATCAGATGATGAAGAGGATGGATCATTGGTTGCGGATACCAAGGGAAGAGTGGAAAATGTCATACTGTAAATCACCAACCAGTCATCTGTGAGACACCAAGCTATCCTGCACACGCTGAAGCTGGTATTGAGAGGCAACTATCTGTGACTTACAAATGGATTGTAATATCAACCAAATAATTCCTCCTCCAGTTTTAAATTATTTACATGATGTGCATAATACCCTTAACAGGAACAGAAGATGAATGAATGTTCATACTGCAATACTGACATGTTTCTATTTTCAGGCAACAACTTGAATATTTTAACGGATATTTAATGTAAGAATAATGAGCATTTATCACAGTTTCCTGACACATAGACTAGAAAATTAGTTGCTTAAAAACATTTTTGTAGCTGCTTAAACCTATATAATCCCATGTATTTGGAATACCGTATATTTCAGTTCCATCTTGCCACCATCAGACCAGCACAGGAAGTGTGCCCAAAAAGTACGATGCCAGGTCAGTGGAGTTAAGATCTTTATTTGAAACCCAGCCTTCAAACATCGTAGAACATTTTTATTTAGTCAAAATCACAACATCATATGGTATATAGATCAGTGGAAACAGAAAGCTAGATATATTGTACTGTCTGTCTATCTGTGTGTGTCTGTAGTTTAAAGATTTGGGAACCGCTGGTCTAGTGAGAGCAGACACAGCAGGTGACCTGGCTGAGCTTTTTCACTGTGCCATAGCCTCAGATGTTGAAAGACAACATTGAAGCCAACAAGACACACAAATAAGGAAAACAACAGAAAAAATACATTTGATTCTTCTTTTAAGGGGAGGCAGATTGCCTTCATTTGATTCAAAACGTGCAAATAGTTACACGGTCAGAGGAACAAGACATTAACAAAGATATATAACTCCAATGTTGTCACGTTTCTTCCATCACTGTATGTAACAGCTTTAAAACTGTTTTACATGCTACAGCTACAATGACAGACGGGCAAAGAAAGGGGTGGGGGAAAGAAGAAAAAAAAACACATCATGGTTTATCTTTTTATTGGCAAATCCAGAGATTCTGTTTCTAAATTTCACATAGTGTGAAATTAATATAAATACATTTTTAAAAGATGACGTATTTGGTGTGAGATATTCCTGGTGTCAGACTCTACAACACAGAGCAAGTGTTTCTAAGGCAGTAAAGGAAAAAAAAAGAAGAAAACTCCATGAATGAGATGGCAAATATGCCTTTTTCTTGATGTTAGAAGCAAAATGTAAATATTTAGGAATGGTCCAGATCCTCCTAACTATGATGCTGATCAGCCTACTCTGAGTCTCCAACCTGACTGCATGAAGGCAATAAAAGCAAACCGCCTGCATAGTCCTGCTGCAAGTCTTTCTCATTCAACAATAAATCAAAGTACTGATGGTGTTTTCCCTTCTGTGAAATGTACTTGATGAACAACAAAGACGTCTACTGATGGTAAACAAACTGGAATAAACATGCTTTATATTAATGAACTGTGGATTGGCATAGGCTGATCTTAAAAATAATAAAACAAAACAAAGAATTATCTGTGCACTGTTGTCAGCTCAGAATATCCCAGTCGGAGCATCTCTAGTAAAATTCCCCTCCTGTAGCAGGACTTTAGATCTGCAAAGAAAAACGTAAGAGGAAACAGAATGAAAATTTAATTTGAGAATTTAGAATCAGGGCTATGACTACAGATGACTTTGATATTATACATGAAAGCTTGTTTATAAAGTGCAAAATACACAGATCAGCCATAACATTACAACAAGTGAAGTGAATAACACTGGTTCTCTGGTTATTATGGCTCCTGTCAGTAGGTGGATACATCAGGTAGTAAGTGAGGAATTTGAACTTAAAGTCGATGCTTGAGGCAAAAACTTTGACAAGGGCTAAACTGTGATGGCGAGACGGCTGGGTCAGAGCATCTCCAGAACTGCAGCTCTTTTGGGGTGTTGCTAGTCTGCAGAGGTCAGTACCTATCAAAAGTGATAACCAGCTAGGCGTTTTTTCTAAAACCTTTGTAGAATGTGTGTGCTTTGTGGTATTACTTTAACCTCTTGGTATAGTTCTAGTCAAGTGGGTGCTGAATGAGTTCCATAGTTCTCTTTTTAGGCGAGCTTCACCTGCACCCGAGAGCTTGACATGTTGAGGATAATTTTCAATGAATCCCTAATCATTTTCTGAGGACGAAATTATTAGCCCCCTATGAAATTTAAAGTTTTTTCAAACTTTTCCCAAGTGCTTTTTTAACAGAACATGGAATTTTCAACATAGCATTTCTATACATACTAGTTTTCTTTAGAAAGCATAAATCATCATAAATTTGCACACAACAGACTTATTCAAAACAAAATAAATAAATTACCAGGGTCATTATTATTAGCCCCCTTAAAGGGGAATTACCGTTTTGTACAACCTGGACCTTAATTCTGGCATAAAATACAATCATTTACTCACTCATTTAACTTTGGTGTCATTTGTAGTTGTTCTGAAGATATTTAGATCCAGCAGAGCACGGCGTATATCGCTCTACTTGGATCCTCTTGGATCAACTCTATGGAAACATGGCATTGCTTTCCATCTTTACACTGATGACAGCCAAATTTATGTGGTCCTCAACCAAACAGATGATTACTCTGCAAATCGACTGCAAGAGTTCTTGGCAGAAATCAAGGCACGGCTTACACTTAAACGATAACAAGACCGAGGTCATGCTGTTTGGGCCTAGTGATGCCTCCAAGATCCATGCTAATCTGGGTCCTTTAGATCAGCATCTGACACAGGCGGCAACTAACCCTGGTGTACGATTTGACAACGATCTGAAATTGGACGCACAGATTAAATCAGTGGTTAAGTCCAGTTTCTTCCAACTGAGACAACTGGCTAAAGTAAAACCATTTCTTTCTCTCCACCACTTTGAGATCTTAATCCATGCTTTTATCACAACTCGTTCAGACTATTGCAATGTACTTTATGTTGGGCTTAGCCAGATGTCACTGTCTCGACTACAGCCGATTCAAAATGCTGCTGCTTGACTTTTAACTGGTACCAAAAAGCACGATCACATTACCCCAATTTGAGCAGAAATTCATTGGCTCCCCGTATGTTTCCAGATTGATTTTAAAATTCTTTTATTTGTATTTAAATGTATTCATGGCCTCGCTCCTCAGTATCCGTCCGAACTGCTCCAGCAGTATGCTCCCTCGCGCTCTCTTAGGTCAGATCAGTCATTGCTGGTTGTGACAAAGAGGGAGATGAGAGGTGACCGAGTCAGTTGCTGGCCCCAGACTGTGGAACAACTTGCCTTTGGACATCAGGCAGGCTGACTGTCTTCTTCATTTTAAATCCTCTTTTAAAACACATTTTTTTTCTCTCTTTGGCTTTTAACTCAGCATGAGATTTTGGTTCTTATTGTTTATACTGTTTGATTGGTTTTATGATATTAATCTTATTTCTAATTTTTTAATTGTGTGTTTTATCAATTCTCATGTCTGTGTACAGCACTTTGGCCAACTGTGTTGTGTTTTAAAGTGCTTAATAAATAAAGATTGATTGATTGATATAGTGGGAGTACCTGGGACACCGAAACACAGCCTCTAAATAACGCATTATCTGCCACGAAACTCGTTCATTTAGCCAATATTTTGTTATGATATGCTAGTGCTATTCCCCATTGAGTCTGGAGTTACCGACTGTCTATTCGCGGACTTGCAGCGGTTTGTTGTTCTTTGGCCAGCTGTTCCTATCTTCCAAACGACTCCAAATGACAAAGTTATATGGGTGAGTAAACAATTGTATTTTACGTCACCCGTGCACCTTTTCGTTGCTTGGGCCCTAATTAAGAGTTATCTCCGAATTTAAACACGGTATAGGTCCTTCAGTAAGGGTTTTGGCTGGCCCTTGAGAAAGCATCATGCCAAAAACAAAAGAAATCAGTATAGACTTGAGAAAAAGAATTGTTGATGCTCACAAAGCAGGAGAAGGACACACACAGTTATCACAGCGATTCCAAGTGTCCAGAAGTGGAGTGAGAAGCATCATCAAGAAATTCAAAGAGAATAACACTGTACAGAACAAGCCTGGCAGAGGTAGGAAGCGAAATTTTCAAAGACACTGGAAAGACAACTAGTGAGAGATGTGACTAAAGACCCCAGAACAATTGCCAAGACACTAGTGAATTGTAGTCTTAAAGAAGACAATCACTGGAGTTCTGCACTGCGAGGTTGCAGACCAAGAAATACTCCACTTCTGCACAAGAGACAGATTAAAGCCAGACTGAAGTATGCCAAGGACAACCTGGAGAAAGATTATGCATACTGGAATCATGTCCTTTGGTCAGATAAGACAAAACTAGAGCTCTTTGGCCACAGAGACACGCGTATAACCCATAGAACACCATCTTAAGTGCATCTGGAACTTGGAATCTGGTCAAGGTGAAAGGAATCATGAAGAAATATGTGAAGATTTTGAAAGAAAATGTCAAGCAGTCAGCAGCAAAACTGGGTCTCGGTAGTCGCTTTGTCTTCCAACATGTCAATGACGTACAACACACATCACTCCTGGTAAAGAACTACTTCCAGAAGACCAAAGTGAATGTTATTGAGTGGCCTGCACAAACCCCTGACTTGAATCCCATAGAATATCTGTGGGGTGAACTAAAGACCAAGGTCCATGCCAGAAGGCCATCAAATCTGGAGGAGCTTGAGAGATTTGCCCAAGAAGAATGGGCTGGTATTCCTCAGAACATGTGTCAAGAGACTTGCTGAAAACTACAACAAATGACTGCAGGCTGTTATCCAGCAAAAAGGATACACAGTTGACTATTAACATCAGGGGGGCTAATAATTTTGACCCTGGTAAGTTTTGCTTTTTGTGAAATAATTTAATTTCTGTGTGGAAAGTAAAATAATGAAAGCATCCAAAATAAAACTAGGGTCTTTAAAAAAGCTGTGTTAAAAATGTGTTGCTCTGTTTAACAGCACTTGGGAAACGCTTTCAAAAGCATCAAATTTTTTGATGGGGGGCTAATAATTTTGTCCTCATCTGTAAATAAGTAAATAAAAATCCAGCTGACATATTTTATTAATCATAGTATGGATTTAACTTTTTTTGTGGAAGCCTTTAATTATTCAGTTATGGGTTAGTCCAATTTTGAGGGGAGAAATTAACTTACATCATCAATGTCTTCATCATCATCGCCAATGTCGTCGAACTGGATCTCATCGTCGTCTCCCGGTCCAAAGGTGTCCGTCTCATTGATTTTGGCTGTGGAGGAAGAGAATAATGCTCACGTGTTCAAGATTGAACTAACAACAGAATGAAATGACAATTCCCTCTACAAACTGGTGCTGAAACAAGTTTCAAAGAAGGGGATGGATCACTCTTCATCTCTCACATTTGGTCTCTAGTGGACTTTCCATGCTCTGGCTGCCTAGGTAATCATCTTGTATGTCATTGCCCAAATGTTTCCGAGTAAAACAAGCAGAACATGAAAATATTGCTAGTATATGGTTGGAGTAAGCTTTTCTTGTATTTAGAAAGGACAGAAAGGAAACCATCACTCCAAGCTGCTATCAGCAGGTCTGATAGGGCTGTGAAATTTGTTTTCCATTTTTCCTCAATTTTAGACTATTTTATCAACCTCTCAATAAGTAAGAGAACTTTCTCTTATAAACTTTTATCCAAACATAATAATGCTTTAACACAGCAGTAAAATATGAGTACACCAAATTCCATTCTAAGGCTTTTTGAAGTTTTGACTAGACCACGAGGACTGACACGTTAGCAAATACTGGATGTTAGTGTTGCAACAAAAATAAGGAAAATGAGGACCTCTGCTGCTGAAAATCTGCAAATTTGAGTTCAATATCTAAATCCTAAAGTGGAGGCTTTGCAAGGATACTCAGTCTGGGTGGCCTAACCTACACAGTCTGTATTTATTTTGAAATAGAGATCACAACCCACCCTGGACTTGTTGGACTAAAGAGATGTCAAATTTCTTTTAGATAACTCACCGTGCTCTGGAAGCTCCCCGTAAGCTTTCAAACTGCGAGCCTCGTCTGCGTTGTACTTGAGGATGACGTCAGCTTTGTTATCCTGGAACAGGAGTTGAAATTTAATGCTCAGCAGAGGTTGCATCACATTGAGGAACATATCACCAAATCTCTGAGATAAATGTCAGCTTTCAATTTTGGATGGGTTAGCAGAGCTACCTCCAACCATCCACCGTTGATGACTTCATGTGCCTATGAATCTATAATGTTTCTCAGTTGTAGCAGAAACTGGCATGTCGTATGTTCATCAAATAATGCATTTAAAGGAGATTTTTTTAATGATATTTAATGAAACGTAGTGAGGTAGGGTTCTGGAGGGTAGGGTTCAGTAGATTCAGGGTTTCTGCAAGTTTGAGCAAGTGAAATTTAAAACTTTTAAGACCTTTTTAAGACCATTATAGGTTAAATTTAAGACCTACTTGAAGTACAAAAAATAAGGAATATCAGAGACCCAGAATTACTTTCAAACTAACAAAATGTATTGTCATTCAATTATCAACTACCCTCTAGATGTGATTTAACATGCATAGAGACATGTCCCAACTTCCTCCAACCAATGTGGCATGCAGTTTTGTAATGTATTTCAATGGAATTAAACAGCTTTGAAACACATTGCTGTTGACCATTGTAGCACTCCGGGTATCACGTGACTTTTTTGTTGACATTGCCATATTGGCAGGAACACTCTGAGGAAAAATTAATGCAGCCAGTGGTGATTTCAGGCCGTCAGAATATGCTGTGCACTTTTAACAGATTATATATCACGGTTATCAGGTAATCAGTGTTTAACAAAAAATCTCTAAAGCTCAGAACAGAAATGGTGTGATTATAGAGACTGGCAAAAATTTGATGTTAGCTGGTATTTAATCCTTAATCAGAAGGAAATTTCGCCTCTAAACTACTACTAAATACTAAATAATCTGCTTTCCATTCTGTAAAATATTCATTAAATTTGACATTTAAGGTGGTTGAACTGCATTATTAGACACAGATCTAATTTTAGGTTTGAGTTTGAAATTGATACAATGAACGAATAAAACAAAACTCAAGGCTACAAAATGTCACAATTAAATGTAATACATTTTTATCTCACAAATAATATCCTTCTAAGAAATCAATTGTGGTTTTTTTCCCACTTACCCAAAACATAATATATTCTCATTCTTATTGGATAATCCAAAGGTAACAGTATTTACATTATTCAAAAGTCTTTAGAAATGAATGCTTACATATCATGGGAATGAAATGGAGAAGATTTTCACATTAAATTAAATGTTGAGAGCACTGGATTCTACAGAGATTTATGTGAAATCCTGCGGGTTAGGGTCCATACAGTGACAATCTGCCTAGCGTAAACTCTCTGATCTTTGTCATGTTAGAAATCAAACCTACCTGATAATCCCTCAGCCCAACTAGGATGATGTCTGACGTGTTAATCCAAACCTGGAGGAAAACAAAACAAAGCAGAGATTACCCAGAGTCGTACAGCATCATGCTGCACTTTGTGACCCTGACACACACACACACACACACACCCACACACCCACACACACACACACAAGCTGACTGGCCGCAGACAAAATGCTGATGTAGCATCACGTCAGGGGTGTTCCTGTGCGAGTACACTAGTGAGGGAAAGGTGTGAGGATGGTTGGGACATTCCTACCTTTTTCCGGAGTTTTCCTCTTATGTGGCAAAGCCGCTTGGTTCCATCAAAGCACATGGCCTCCAGACGTCCGTTCCCCAACATTTTAATCACCTGAGCGTATTCTAAAAGAAATGAGTGCAGAGGCCATTGTTGGATTTTCTGATCTACATTAAATACACTAACAACCCCTCAGTTTACTATACTTTTTCCACTAAATCAGCAGGTCCATTTCAATTATTTCAGTCACATGATGATTTTCCTGAATTAAACACAAGTAGTTTAGGGAGCTTCAATAGCAATCAGTGTTTGTAACCCGTGTTTTGAACAAATGTAATCACCGAGTCTGTGTTGAATGTCAGATCTTCCCCACATGAAGATCTAAGTTTCCTCAGGGATTTTGGCACAGCTGAGGTCCTGATTCGGTTTGCAATGCACGTCTCAAAATGCTTTAATTTAAACATATCTGTCTGCTGAAGGGATATTTCCTCTATGCATTTCATGTTTCATTTCTCACAGCATCATCCCATACATTTTAACCACTCCAAAACCACAAAACAGAAGATGATGAAAAGCAGCAAATTCTCACATTTGACATGAAACAAACATGAAATTATACAAATTTGGGGAATTTTGGATATGGATATGATTTAATGTTTAGTCCACTGATATAACAGCTGAGTTTTATGGCCCACAAACATATGCAGAGGGGGAGCTATGGAGTAGTGGTTAGAGATGCAGCTTGGGACCGGTGGGTCCCAGGGCCCCCCCATGTCCAAAGTGCCTTGAGCAACTTGCTGCTCTAGTGCTACACAAGTTGCTGCCCTCTGCCGAGTGTACACAACACAGTGGAATGGATGAATGGATCAAATGCAGAAAAAGAATTTCCCAATCTGGGATCAATAACAGAATAATTATTATTATTATTATTATTACTATACAAACTGACCCTGTCCATCCTCTTTGAACACCAACTCTCTCTTCTCAGACTCATTCTCGTTCTTTCCACGTCGCCGATTTTTTCCTCCTTTACCTGTAAAAGACAAGAAATCAGTAAATGCACACCAATCATTTGGATTCTTGACTGCATCTATCCAATCTATCCATCATCGTCTGTTGATTCAGTCTATTTTTCATGCCATCAATTTCTAGTTGACACACTTCCTCCATGTATGTTCCACCTGTGAAATGTCTTTTAAGAATTGTTACGGAAGACACGCTCAGATGCAAGTAACAATTAAGAAAACCAGGTTAAGTAAAATAAACGATACCTAGAGGTTACTAATCCCCTGGTCACAATATACATGTGGGCATGTGCAAACTAAGATTGGCCCCAGATTTTAGAATTAAATAAAGTCTCAAATAATCAATACACAGGTGTATGGCTCCGTCATTTATTTAAATATGGGTCAATGACTTTGTACTTATTTACATATTACGAATATAAATACTAGTGGAAGTCACTCTCTATGTAACAACAGATTTAGACTTAAGAACTGTGGTTAGCGTTTATATTGCCGTCACCTAGGCAGTTATCTAGATAAAACGCTAAATTAAGATGTTAACATAATTTAATAACTCGGTTCATCGTGCCCGGTGTTATCGGTGGGGAATTGTAGTTAATTCAAGTTGTCACGGGCCGGACCGGGTGGGGTTTAACTAGCTAGTTAGCTGTGCCAACTAGCAATGTAATCAGAATGGTAAGCGTGCTAGCTAGCTAGTTAGCAGGCACACTGTGTTTAACTACTTTATCTGACCCAAATTGGCTGCATCGTTATCTCAAGTTAATTTCAGTGGGTTTATTACACTCGAACGCCGTAGACTGTTGTGTAAGGACTCTAGTTCGTGTTGCTAACTAGCGTTAGCCGGTCGATGTCACGTTTTTCCCTGCGTGTGTCTTCGCGGCGGGCTCGACTAGCGCGAAGACAATTTAGAACATTGAAACAAAGGAGCCGCGTCGTCCATCGTGTCTTACCTTTATTCTTGGGCATATTCTCTCACGCCTCGGGTCACTTTAGTCCTGCTCGGTATAACCAACCAACTGTTAAACTATAGTTGTTTTAGAAGAGACAGCGAAGGCTCAGATCTAAACTAACTGAACAGCACGAGTGGCTAGCAGGTCAGTGACGAGTCTCTCTGTCAGTTTGCGCATGCGCTAGGCGAGACATTCAAAACCTCAATGCTTTATTGTAATAGGTAATTGTCACAGTGGCAAAGATCTGTTATACAGTCAATGGTTTTATCGGGTTAATATCAAATAGAACTCTCAAAATCACAGGAGTAAGAATATCTCGATGTAAAGATACTCCTTCACGGGTAAAATACTACTCCAGTTACTACGTGTATGTATATACTGTGTAAATTATTAATTATGCATTGATATTTTCATAAGATATTTATCCAACGTATGGGAAATTTCCTTCTCACATTAGCGCGAAATTTGAAAAATATATACAAAATAAAATATGTATATTTAATTCAGTTTATCATCCATGAACAGTCATGTTCATCTTTAATAGTTTATTTAGTTTAGTGATTTTCCAAAATTCAGCCTTTACTTTATTTGGTTCTACTTTTCTTTCTGCCTGACTATGATGTCGTGTTTCAGTTTATGTGTGAACTTGGGGTTGTGTCTTTTGAGTCACCATACTGCACGTGTGTACTTTTAATCATTTCCTTACTTACAAAATAAGCAGACGTTTCGCCGTGTTAAAAACATTGACTGTATATACTAAACTATGGAGAAGGCCGGTGTTCCTCCTCGCCACTAGGGGTCGCTCTGTCCTCAGAGGAGCTGTTGGGGGTTGTGTATTTTGTACGTGGAAGACAACCCACTGGACTCTGGTGGTAACTCGGCTAGCTTACAACGAAACCAACCCTCCTTCATCGACCAAAGGTTAATTGCCATTCGTTATGTACATTCATACGCGCACTTCATCTCTTACTTTTAAATTTGCTGCTTAATAGCCAGTTAATGCAACGTAGAAAAAGATTTCGCCCGCAGCTTACAGTTGCGTTCCTTTGAAAGTTAGCAACCTTGTTGCTAAGCTAACCTGGGGCAAGCTGCCGTTGCGTTCGTCAGCGAGGTTGCGCTGTGATGGCAGACTTCAGCAGCAGGACTATAGTTAGGGTTGATAAGATCCTGAGGTTTACTTGAAAAGATGAAGTCAAAATATCGAAACCGAATAGCAGCTTGTGACTATTTAAATGTGATGAAAATAGTTTTACAGAATAACAAAGTATTGCTGTTAATGGCAATACTTTCAATAGACTTTAAATAGAAGTCTGGCTGTAACCGTTGCCTGCATATCGTTATAACTGACGTGTTATCATTTTAGATAAAACTACAAACTTTTTTTTAATAAATGTTATATTAAAACATTTTGCTGAATATCACAGAACATAGTGAACAGATTTGTATGTGATTTCTTTTTATATCAGTACTTGGATTGAATAGTGACATTTACATGATTAAATCACATTTCACCTTTTTAGGTCAAGCTAATGAGCATGTTGTCCAAGTCACATTTTATGAAACCAGAGTAAATCTTGAGTAATGTCTGAGTCCCTATCGCAACATGATATTTACAACACAATCTGTTTAAAAGGTTTTAAATTAAGATTTGATTAAGTTTTATTTATTGAAATAAGCCAGGATACGACAGTGTAGAGTGAGCAGTATGTCGCTGAATAGTGCAAATGATAAGTAGTCACAGAACAGGTTAAACTATCTGATTTTTTTCCTATTAACATGAAGTCAAATACAATATCAGATTTTTTTTAATAGTAAATCACTTCTTTATTTACAAGAATTCTTAATGATTCTCTCAGCTAATTTTGTGGCATAGTCTCCGTAGACTTGTTTTTGGGGTAGCTCATAGTCTTTTGGTTTTTTATAAACCAGTTTTCTATTCAGTATTTCCTGTTTGCTTCAGTCTGCACACACTACTGTCAGTTTAAATCAATAATTTCTTAAACTTGTTAACGTTATTTGTGCCAAATTTACCTGGTTAGTTTCTATATTTCCATTATAACCTCCATAGATGTAAAAAAACAAAAAAACAAATACAAGTAAAGTTACCTTAAACTTAACAATGAATTAACATTAGTTTCATTCCATTGGGGAGCTGGTTCTAGACTAATCTAACTAATTACTGTAAGTCAATGAAGAAGATCCAAGAGTAGAAAATCCAGATAAAATAAATTCATAAAAACATAGGAAAAAGTAAAAATTTAGCTCAGAGTAACAGTTAAATACAGGATACAGCGAAGACTACATATGTGTGTATGTTGCTTTATAAAAACAGTGGAATTTTTTTTCTTCATCAAATGCATTGAAAAACTGGGACCAAATGTCATGAGCTGTGTCCTGCTGCAGAATAGATTTGCACTTCAAAAAAGCTGCTGCTCAAAATGTCTTTATTTTGTAAGATATTAATTAATTTGTTATAGGAAAACATAAAATCATTATCTGGTTTCAGGCATCTTCTGAATAGCTGGTGGTCCACGGCGGAGCAGTAGTCATGGCTGGAAGTGGAAACTGGGTCGGCTCTGGCAGCATGGACCAGATAACAGTGGTGAGAATAGATGACACTCATATTACAGGAGAAGAGTCACACGCTGAGGGGAAGGTGAAAGGCGAGGTGTCAGAGTACTACAATGTGGAGTACTTGATACCTACTGAGGATGAGGCAGTGGCTGTGGAAGAGGACGAGGAAGACAGTGTCTACGTTATTGAGTATTCAAATCCTGAGGAGGACGGAGAGAGCTACCAGTTTACGATGTCTGTAGATCGGTCGCTCCCGATCGTGAAACATCCGCCGGTCAGAGAGGACTCCAGAGCTCCTGTACCGTCTAGACCGAAGAGACCAAGCCAGAGGAGGAAGCTGCTAGCCGAGGAGGAGGTCAAACGGGAGCAGGTGATTAGCAATAAGAGTGTGCTGGAGCTCGGAGAGGACTACAGCGATGTGATGGAGATGAATTCAGGCTCGGGTAAACGACAGCTAGTGTGCTCCTTGTGTCCGCCCCCCGGCAGGTTCTTTAAGAGACCGTCGGGGTTAGCAGTGCATTTAAGACAGCTGCACCAACTGGAGGGGAAGAAGACGTTTTTCTGCACGTCATGCAAGCAGACACTCCGGAGTCAGATCGAAATGGACGCTCACACCAAGCGCCATGCCAACCAGGATGCCGTGTTCACCTGCTTCCTCTGCTCGGCCGAGACCGAAAACAAGGTGGAGAACACTGGATATCAAGGGTCCAAGTGGGGCCTGAGGAAGCACATGGAGAAGGAGCACCCGGGGGTCATTCCTCCCTGTCACATCTGTAAGAAAAGCTTCAAGACGGTCCCGTCGTACCTCGCCGACCAATTCAGGCATGTGGGAGTGTCGCCGTATTACTGCGCGAAGTGTCAGATCTATGAAATGACTGAAAGGGGTCTAAATGTGCACATCAAAAACCATAACAAGAAGAAGCAGAGCGAGCATGCAGTGGGCAACAACCAGCTGCTGACATCGCCGATCTTCACCAACGCCGACAACTCGGCCACAGATGACTCCGACTTCTGACCCTCCACCTTCCTGACCTCTGTGTCGGGCTCATGTCTGACATTTATGCATCTGAACTGAATACAAACGTTTGTGTGCTACAGTTAGGAAACATTTTTGTTGTGATCATCTCTTTTATTTTAAAATCAGCCTATAGATAGTCGTAATGAGTGCCATTTGATGGATCTGCTGCCCACAGTGTCCATCAGGGAGTGTGCTTACATGGACATCCTGAATGACCATGGATGTCCTGATTTTATGATGTTTACAAAAAACAGATTTGAAAACCCAGACCCTATCGTTTAAACACTTGGATGTAATATTGACACGCCCTCAGTGACTGTCTGTGGATGGAGATTTGCTGGGTGTCCTGCACTGTTGGCAGTAGTCGGCTGTTTTTGTTGACTCTAGTCTTTGTGGTTTGTTCAAGTGCAATTTCTTTGCCCAGACACAAGAGACATGAGGTGACATTACAGTTGGTCATTGTCATTGGTTGTTCTTTGATTTTAGTTTGGTGTGTACCTACACAAACCAGCTTTTTTTGAAAGATCATCACTTTTCCTCAACCGATACCCTTAGAGAGTCACTAAGCTGATGGCCAACCATTTCAGGCCATCGGTGAGTGTCTGTGACCCTAGTTTTTGTGGTGAGCCTTGCTTCAATGGCTGTAGTTTTTCCAGTCTGTACCTTACAGCTATGAGTTGTCAGAGAAATCACTCTGATTGGCTGATCAGCTTAGAGTACCAGAGCACGAGATGAGGAGATGAGAAGTAGGAAGTGATGAAAAGAAACAAAATGGCGAAGTTGAAAGGTCACATGGAAGGCTGTTCTAATTTGTAGGGCTGGGTATCACTACTGATGTTTTGAATTGGTTTGATTGTGTTTCAGAAGGTCCAAATTTGATTTATTTAGAGATATTTCCATCTTGAAACAATTATTTTAGTAGATTTAGTTTTTCCCTCTAGTTCTTATCTTTTGCCTTTGTCTAGTACTTTTTTAATTCGAAGCAGCTATCAGCTGTAACAGTTCCCTCAGTGTTGGAGCTTCTGTTATGTTTTGGATCTCCCTTACAGTTCTAACTAGAGGATGCAGGAAATGACATATATTATTTTAAAAAAGGATTGATATTAATTGATATCAGATCTTTTATATGAAGATCAGTTTGAAGCAGATTTATTTGTTTATTGTCCAGCCCTAATTATTTTACATGTTCAATGTACAATGTTCAAATCCACAAATATTTTTCCCAACGTGATAATCTGTAATAAATAAAGTGTAGAGCAATTGATCAGCATGATTCAGGAGACTTCAGCTCTGTATGATGGTTAGTAGCTCTTCCTAGCTTCCTAGCCTCCCAGCTAACAGTAGCTCTTTCTGTTTCCCCTTTTGTATGATGAATACAGACTACTGCTGCCTGCTGGTATGACGAGTTATTTCATCTCAGGTGCAGAAACTATGTACCACCTTGTCTGTTTGCTGTAGTCTTTGTGGTGTGTTCAAATGCAACTTTTTGGTCCAGACGAAGAAGGGTCACAGTCGGCCTTCATTGCTTCAGTGCTTTGATGTCGATTTGGTGTCTGTGCTTTTTAAGCGAATAACCCGTTGACCCGTCTACAATCTAAACCCTCAAGTTTATTCAGCTCACCTAAAAGACCTGGCGCCTCATGTACGAAGACTTGCGTGGATTTCCTTCTAAAACGTGACGCACACTCAGATCCAGAAGCACATTTCCTTCGTACATCCCAACTAAGCACACGTTGTACCCGACCCCTCCCTGTCCACGTCCCCTTTAAAATATGCAAACTATATTTAAATTGACCCTGCACCTGAGATTGCCCTCTCTGCACGATCAGAAAATGAAAACATAAGATGGGAAAAATGTCCTCTTTGGCAGCTGTTCTCCACGCACCACAATGTTGGTTAATTGCGTTTGCGCATCACATAAGATCTGTACATTGATTGAATGAAAATGTTTCCTGTTGACATATAAAAATTCATCATGTGATGGCGGTTTTATAGCAATGAGTGTGCAGTCGATAGCCCCGATTACATACGGAAAACCGGCTCTCGCTGCAAATTACGCTTTAATTGACCTGTTCAGATGCATTGTATGGAAGTTTGATATACCTGGCTGACATGTGGCTGGCATGGCTCTGCTCAGAGTTGACCGACATAGTCCCGATTAGTTGGACTAATTGTTTTCACATTTGTTATGATAGTTTCCCAGCATCACCTCTAAGTTTCGCCAAAGGATCAACAGCTGTAGACGCCAGCGTACGCCAGCCATGAGGTTGTACGCTCTTAATTCTGTTGAGCCTGCACAGACTATGGTCACTGTTATCAGGTTAGTCAGACAAATTCAGTCCGACATCATAAAGTCACTGCCTTTAAAAATAGCTTGCCCCTTTATACCAACAGAAAATATTTAAATGTCATGAAGAGAAAGCAAGCAAGAAGCAAGTTTTTTTTGTTGTTGTTTTTTTTTTGTTTTGGCTTTAATAAATCTTATTGGATATGGAATGTGTAGAATGACACCGGAGCCTCATTTCCACCAAATTCAACATCTAATTGAAGTTTAGGATGTGAGACAGTCACACAGTTCAAGCCAAAAGAAATTTAATGTATCAAGTGGCCTGAGCTGACTATAAAATGATAAATCGAGTAAATTATGGATTAATCGATAGATTAATCAACAGTGCTGGATGAGTGACTGATGGAGCTCTGCTAAACAGAAACCTGCTATGTAAATATCATATATTGTGTATTGTTTGTCATGAATTTTGTTTTTACGACCATTACAAGATTTCACCTGTTTTCTTTTAGATTAAAATATCCCTTTATTTTATTCTAAACAAAGCTTAACTTTGCAATACAAGTCAAAGCTTACTTCAGTTTTTAAGATTTATAAATTAGCTTTTCTTATATTAATAATTACCGGATTATTTCCCCAGTTTTAGAAAAAGAATATTTTTTTCTTCCAACCAACAATGAAAAACCAGAAGAATTTCTCTTTAAGATGATTGAGCTCTTAGTGTGGTGTGGTGAACATCAGAGACTTCAGTCCCCTGTGAAACTACAGCTGGTTTAATGCAATTCTGAGGATGTTTATCTTTCCAGCTACTCTGTAATTCTCAGTCCATTGTCATGGTCTTCTTCAGCAGATGTCCAGCTGCCATGAAACCAGCATTTTAAGAAATTTGTCATTGTCTTGATTGCAGAAGCTCAAACATACCTGTAATTTCTGAAGACGGAAGAGGAACAGGACTCTCACTCTCTGTCTCTACTAGGGCTGGGTATGGTTTTAGGTTTTGTGCAGCTCTTCTCTGTCATTATACGTGCTCTCAGATTTAGAGCTGGATCTCCCTGGTCTCGTGATTTGTTATGCAAAACCAAACTCACGAGACAGTGCAACAAGAGGATGGTGGATATGACATGAATGTAAAAAATAGACCTGAGGATTTTATGAATCATTATCAGATCAATTGGAATATCAGTTTTTAAAACCCAGCCCTAATCTCTATTTTAATCAAACAATGCCTATTATTCTTGGAAATCTCAAAGATAAGATCTCAAAATAATCTGCATGTTAAGAGCTGAACATCTGATGAGGAAGACTGAAACTCCAGAACAGCTGCTAAACAAACCTTATTTTAGCTTCTGTTCATGTTGATGTGCAAACTGATAAAAATGTGATGAATTCAAGTATTCATTTCAGAAATTTTTGTTGTTTAAAATGTAAAAACATCTTAAAATTTTCATTTTTTAAACTATTTAGTTTAACACCAGTACATAATTAACAGATGAATTTTCAACCATTTATTACACTGTAAAAACTGTTTATTAGATCTAACATTTTTCAACCAGTTTTTGCAAGTTTAGCAAACTAACTAGTATTTTGAGTAAGGAGAACCTAATAATATGAATTTCAATGTATGCTAAAATATTAAGTAGCATTTGCAAACAACTGCAAGAAATTGAGTAAAATTGATGTAAAAAGCGACAGCATATTAAACTTAATTAAAATAAGTAACATGAAATTAAAAATGAATAACTCATGTACTCCATTTTATTAATTTTGACTAATTCTTCCTGTCTTTGTTTTGGAGGTGGAAAGTGCTTTAAATAATTAGTAAGCATTACCATACATTTAACGAACAAAGAGAGGTATCAATTTCTAACATTTATTAAATCGTTACCATATCAAAACAGAGGTAATGAGGTAAATAGTATGAACAACCAAGACTATCCCCATTCATAAAAGAACAGTCCATAAAAGAACACATGACCTCAGCTTACAATGTACTGCTTGGGAAAACACCTTCACAGTACAGATTCTCAACATAATACAGTTCAACATTAACATTATGGGCACTTTCACAACAATTCACAAGCATGAATATCTTTGTGAAGACCCATTTTGAAAATAGAATTCTAATTTGAGATCTTGTACATTAGATTTAAGACAAAAGGTGCATTTCCTGCCACATGGTTTTTATATTTTTTTATTTGGAATTACATATGAAAAACCTAAATAGAACCACAAGACTATATCACTAAAATGTTTTCATGCTTGTTTCAAATAAAGTTATGAAATTGGGTTATACATTATGCGTACAGTACATAGTGAGCATACACAAGACTGTTTAACACTATTAATTCAGATCAGTGCTGGTAATCCATGTTTGCAGCCGATGCGGACTCTCACTGAAAATGTGTGTTAGCGGAACAACTGGAATGACTGACAAATGTGTGAATGTACCACAGTGGGACCGATAGATACTGTTGAATATCCACAGCAAAGCTTCTTGTTAGGACCCCATACCTGGCTGCACCTGGAGGAGCACGACCGTTTATGTGTTACTGCAGGCGGGAAACGTGGCTACGCCGGCTATGTGCTAAGGTGCACATAAGGTGAGCTCCTCTGGCTGAGAGTACTGTAATTACGATGCCGGGACGCCGTGGTAGTTTGCACTGCTGACCACAAGCTAACGACTGTTAAATGCTGACCCTTCGGGTCACTCCACACTAAGCCACTGTGCGAATAAGCGGGAATATTCGCCACTGTTTATCAAGTATGTGACAGCACCCTAGGCCACAGTCACCACCAGCATGTGTTTGTATGCCAGACACGACATCGAAGTGAGGACATCCAAGCTACCATAATGTTTTTTTGTTTTGTTTTGTTTTAAGAAGTTAGCACTATCTGTATGAAATAAACTACCGGGCAAAGACACCATTTCCTAATCATAAAATGCACACTTGTATACACAGTAGCTAGCTAGCTAACTAACTGGTTGAAGGTCAGGAACTGTTTGAGATTAGAGCATATTCGAAATGGCGGTTGGTGGCCGCCAAAGTAGCTAGCATAATGTCATGCCTTTGCGAACTGTGCAATATAATCAAGTTAATTCGGCCAGAATTTAACTTTGAACAATACAAATAGTTACTTACATGAGGTGGGTGAAGTATTTTCTGTCCATTGGCTCGTGAACAACGTGTAAAGCCACACTCCTAGCACAGAGAGTGAAGGATCTGTCAGGGCTTGTTGGGCGGGGTGTCTTGATTTACATCTGCTACAAGCCTTTAAACGGAATTTTGTGAAATTAATTTTATTATAGAAAATATTAAGTTATGAAAATATTCACACGTTTTACTTATGGATAACTCAAAAAAACATTTTTTTTCCCCACTTTATACATTTTAGGTTGAAAACCATCCGTTAAGACAGGGCTTTTCAATTAATTGGGAATTACGGCCAGCTCATAAAACTGAGGCAAACTAAGGGGCCAGAGAATAAAAGTAATCACGGTAACAAACAAAGAAATTACAACAACATAGTGAAGGAGTCAATGTATTCTATTTTGTAAATGCAGAACAACATATGCACAAAGGGTTGCCAACTCCCTGAAAAATAAATAAGGGACACCTCATTGGCAGGGCCAGCTGACCCGATTGCCTTCACCCTTTCTAGTGTGGTGAATTTTTTTTAGCTTTTGTGTGTGTGTGAAGCGATTTTTGAACTATTTGACTCAAACCTGAATTGAATTAGATTTATATTTTTGAGTGATATGAACACGTGCAAAAAAAATTATTACTCAACAATTTATTTTTAATACAAAATAACCAAATTAACAGAAACCCGTCCTGCTTAACTTAAAACTGTATAAATTAATATAAAACAATAGAGCAGAGCAGAGCGTTCGTCTTGTAAAAGTGCAATAAGAAGAAAAGTTCTAACAGAAATTGCGAGTAACAGTTGTTTGCTTTTTTGTCTTCCGGTATCTTCTTCGCAAGCGTCAGTACCTCGACCAATGAGATGAGCGGGATTCCCGCTGTCAGCTCATTGGTCACAGAGCAGGAGACGACCGGGGAATAAGTTTACCGTAAATTTTCACATAAAGCGCCATGTTGTTCATTTATTCCAGTGACATTTTACTCACTATTTTTGATTCTCATGGTAATACGGGACAATGTGCGTCCCGTTTCAGCTGGACGATTCTGTTTTTCAAGGGACTGTTGGGAACCCTCTTGATATGGACAACTACTGAACTTTTTTTTTTTTTTTATAGTAGAGAGAGATATTTTGTCTTGTTAGCCAAACTTCATGCTTGAAAGAAAGAAGTCAAAGCGGTCAGAGCCAGACGTATATACAGTCAGCGGTCAGAGAGCAGTGCGCTCGAGCGCGAACGGCGACTTTGATTGGTCATGTGCGGTCCCTCAAAACTGAAACGTGTGCATAGCATCCCGTACTGCATGAGAGAATTAGCTCTCGTGCAATTCTGTATACAATTAGCTATAGTCATGCGCTGCATGGACGTGCACAGGTACGGGCTATTGTTGCATTGTTGCTCGGGCAACAGCCCGTTTGCCCTTAGTAGCTGAGCTGCCCCTCTGGGGCAGATGATTTTGTTTTTTTTGTTTTTTTGCTGTTGTGTCTGCGTCAATAAGTCCGTAATTGGTAAAGTGTTAAAAATCAAAGCATATCGCCATATAATTCAAACTTTTTTTTCTGTAAACAAAAAGTTTGTCAGTCAGGTGAGCTTTAGAAGTTATAGAGATTACAAATGCTCTGTGAATAATACAAAAAAAAGTCTCCACCTGGCCTCGAATAATGTGCAGTTCTTAACTTTTGTCTCACGTCACGCAACAGTCACGTGCCGATTTGGGTTGATTTGGGCGGGGTCTGAGCCGGTCGGCCATGATGGTAGGAGACGCTATCGGTTGCCAGGGGCAACGCCTTCAGAACTTAACAGAGGCGCACCGCGCGACTAAACATTCAGAGCTCTTAAATTTTTGCGCGTTTATTATTTCGGCCGGACAGAGCTACGAATCCAAGAAAAGTAAGAAAGTAAAGTAATGGAGAAAGTTAAGGCGAAAGAAAATGGACTTTACAGGGACAAGCTTACACCTACCGCAAAACAGCGGTATTTCTCTCCCTGATGCTGTGTCCATTTCAGTAACCTAAAAAACTGTATTCCATTGTTCCTATGTT
>JASGAT010369757.1:6195-22195 GCA_030220025.1 Chelon auratus | reverse complement strand
GGATCTAGTGAATTTGGAGGCCAGGTCAACAGTTTGGTGCCTGGTCTGGTCTAGATGAGGGGTATAAGTAATGTAAGTAACATCCACATGAATGCCAGGTCCTTCACCTGCCAGGGATTTTAATGTTGTGCTACTTTTGTCACTCAGTGGATACAGTTTTAAGGCTAGGTAATTTCTGAACTCTATCTGAATACACAAGTTGCTTGCCCACATCTGACCTTTAACATACATGTGGTGGCTGCATTGTGTTGTGGGTGGATGCTTGCTGCAGGAGCGACTGGTGCACTTTAGAAAATAGATGACATCGCTAGGAAAGAAGATTATGGGCTACAATGAAGCAGCATCTAAAGACATGTGCCAGGAAGTTAAAGCGTGGTTGAACATGTGTCTTTCAATGGACGATGTTGTGGGCATTTGACTGGCCATCACCAAAAGACTTCATTCCTTCAGAAAGATTTTTGTGCAGAACTACGCAGACCTACAAACCTGACCTGTGGGCTAGAATTCCTGCAACTTATTGCAAGAAGCTTGTGGATGGCTTCCTGAAACGTTTAAAGGCAGCGCTACTGGATACTAACTGTATGTATGTACACCTTGGAACTGTGAGGTTAAATGCGCTTTCAATGTACGCGTTTCTGTGTGAGCATTTCTCAACACCGTCTCACCTGCTCTATCATTTTTTCACGCTCATCCACCAGTTTCCTCAGGCGGATCTCTGAAACACAAAACACAAGTCTGAGAAAATGGACGTTTCAGAAAAGCTCACTTCATATCGAATGATCAATTTAAATGCATCACAGTGCATAAAAACATCACTTCCCATAACAATAAATTGAAAAATGAAGTTAACATACCAGTGGTGGGAGGAGCCAGGGAGATGGAAGGAAGGGGGCTAAGGATGATGCATGCAACAGAGCAGGCATCCATGGGGGAGTGATGGAGGGGGGCGTGAGGAGGGGTGTTAGCATGCACAAACTGTGAAGAGGAGGGTCAGTGCAAGAGCACTTCTAGGACTACAGACGCACTGTAAGACCACACTCAGATATGATAACACAAAGTCGTAATGAGATATGGACAAAAGAATTCTTTAACATTTCTTGCAAGGAGCTTTATGCCATTCAAAAAATGTCCCACAGAAATGGATTTAAAGCAACATTTCAGATTTCAAATAGGTAACAGCAGGGTGTTTATTAGCATTCCAATTATTTCCATTTAGTGCAAATAAATGCAAACATGCTGTACATTTAATCACACTTACTATGCTTTAGAATTAAGAGTCTTTGAAAGTGAAAATGCCTTCTTTAAAGACAATCAAACATAATACATTTTAAACTTCAGCACTGTGGTTTCACCATGTTACGTCTAGAGTCTTAAGGCAATTCACCAGAAAACATTTTATGGTTTCACTGTGAAGTGAATTCATGAACGAGTTCCTGGAATACATAGAATAACATAAAAAGATTGTGTTGCAGAGAAATCCTATCAGTGACATTATAACACAAGCAGCATGATGAATGTGCATTAATAGCAAATTAAATGTTACCTGGTACAGTATGGTCCAATAGCAAAGTAATCTCAAGTTATTTACTTTTGTCGTTTTGTACATATAACCTCAATGAAACAAAATAACACACACACACCAGTTTATCTGGGACAAAATCAAAGTGCTGAGAGGTTTTGAACATTTAAACTGCTAATTAAAGAACAGTAGAGGGCATATCAAATTAGATTTATCCATACTATGCTGTGTCTGTAGACTAAGACATTTTACATTCCTCTTTGGACTTGCCTTTGCTTTTCTTACTACTCTTCTTCCCGTCTCTCCCTGACTGCAGTGCCTCTTTGCTGCTGTCTTGAACTGCACTCTTTGGTAAATCCAAACCTTCACCCTGTACCTCATGTTTGATAGCATCTAACCCTTCTTCTAACAGTGGAGACACCTGGTTAATGTTCTCTGGAACAGCATTCAACTCTCCAACATTCAAAACCTTTACGTTTTCTGTAATATGTGTCTGCTTGTCTGTTGCACCCATTTCTTCCTTCAGTGCGTTTTTCTGATCTTCAGAAACATTTCCACCCTTTTCAGATGTGGCTTCTTCATTGGTGACAGAGTTTTCTTGAGGCATATTTGACTCTTTTTCTTCTTCATTACTGCTCTCAGCTGGCTTGTCTTGTGTATTTTCATTTGATTCAGTATTACTTTGGCACAACCCTGAACTACCAAAATTGCTTTCATCTGACAGGACTTCAACTGCCTCCTCAATTTCTTCCTGCTCTGACTTATCAGGACGACTAGATACTATAGCTGCTTCTACATCCATGTCATCAAAATCAAAAGACTGCCCTTCTTCATCTTCGTCGTCCTCTTCATCGCTGTTCACTTCAGCTGGCTGAGATGAATCAGTATTGTCACATTTGTCTTGACTGGATTCACAAAGCTCCTCAGCCAGAGGACAACAGGATGACTCACTTTCCTCATCCTGACTGTTTTTATGTTCCGTATCTTCTACAAGAGCTCTGTCCTGCTCAGTAGAGGAACCAATCTCAATACCTTCTGTTGGAGAGGAGGATTGATCTAACACAGCACCAGTATCTCCTGTTTTCAAAGGCACCTCAGCATTAGATGTATCAGTCTGATCCATGCGGTCTGATGTCTTGTTTTCTGCGTCATCCACTTGTTCATCTTGTACAACAGCTTCTTCAGTGTCAAATGCCTCACCGTCACTCTCACGTTTTTCAACATCCAATGAGCCGTCTGGCTCTACTGCACCTTTAGGTTCCCTCATGTCTTCATTCAGCTCCTCACTTTCAGGTCTAGCTTGATCTAGCTCTGAATCATCACCACCCTCACTGGGAGATACATCAATAGGTGGGAGGCATTCTGGTTCAGTCTCCATTTTTGCCCCTCCATCATCTGTGATTGCTTCAGCTGCCTCAGCAGGTTCTTTAGAAGGAACCTCGATCAAAGAGTTGTCACTGCTTGAGTTCACGACTGCAGACGGCTCTGAGTCAGATGAGCTCTTGAAACCATCAGTGGTGTCAGCCGAAGGTGGCAGTGGGACAGATGTGTTATCTTTACTCTCAGATTTGCTCATGGATTCAGACTCACTGTCACTAATGATCGGACATGCGTCAGCTTCAGTGTTGTCTTTACTGCTTGTTTTAAGGCTGTCCCCAGAGTTATTGGCTACACACTCACATTTCACGTCATCGGTAGACTCAACTTCATCCTCTACTTGATCAGTGATTTCAGACACAGTATGGTCGCCATCGCCATTAGTAGAGATAGGTTCTCTATTACAGTTATCTCCACTCAAAGTACAGTCTTTATCCAGGTCACTTGTGCTCTCTTTACTGTTGGAGATGATGTCAGGTGGAGTGAGGATCTCTGGATCAGGGCTCGTCATAGATTCCATTTCTTCTACTTTCTCTGTTTCCAAAGTTTTCTCGTCATCTGTTCCATCTGTTGTGATTTCATTGGGAGTTTCAACTTCTGTGGGTTCCACTGCCTCTGCTGATCCTGCCATCTCTTTTAGTTCCTCGTTGTGTACATCCGTATCATGATCCTCTCTTACTTCACTGACACTGTCAATAAGGCATGGTTTTTCTGTAGATGCCGATCCTTCCATTTCGTCTAATGTCTGGGTTTCCAAGGTTTGTCCCTTAAGCTCATTTGAAACAGGATCCTTTCCTGGTTCGTCTTCCTGTTCAGAAACCCTTCCAGTGGGTTCCGGTTCCATTTGTTCTACTGTATCTACTTCCTCAGCTTCGTGCTTGTCTTCTTCATTTTGAAGGTCATCTATCTTTGACTGGTTTATGGTTTCCTCAACAGAACCGTGAAAGTCAGGTTTTATTGTGGGCCCACTGTTTATTGCTGCTGGTTCAATTACTTGTTCTGTTTTACCATTTGCTTCCTCTGTTCCACCTTTTTGCTGGTTCTTGTTATCCTGAGACCCTCCTTTCTTTTTGGCTCTCTTCTTCTTTTTCTTTTTTTTCCCTGAAGCAGTTGCACCCTGAGACTGAGATTTACTTGGCGTTTCCTCTGCTACATCATTCTCTGCCTCCTCTGTGTTCTCAGGTTCTTGCTGGGGTTCAGTGTTTGATACAGCTGTGGCGGATGTTACGGTGTCACATGTCTCTCTAATATCATCACTGTGTGTGTCAAACCTACTACTTTTGGTTTCTGTTTCAAGATCTTGGTAACTGGTCTCTTCTAACTTAACCCGCTCAGATATTTGTGTTTCTGGAGCACTTTCCTCGGGACATGTTGCAGGCTGAACCTGTGGAAGTTCAGGGCTGCAAACCATTATATCTTTGGTTTCTGTGGTTGGATAGTCATTCATGTCAACATTTAAATCATGGCTGAGGCTTGTGTCCCCAACACTGTCTTCCTCTATGGGTAAGCATGTCTGTTGTTCTTCTGAGGGCTCTTCTTTGCTCGATGTTTCCAGTGTGGACACATCAGCAACATTACAGAGTGTGTCAGAGCTCAAGTGATTTTCTTTGGCTTCCTCAAGCTTTTCTTGCTGCTGCTCTGGATCCACCTCCTCCTCTCTGCTACTTCTCAACTCAGTCTCCTCTGTATTGCCTGAGAGATCATGAAGAGCATACAGTGATGGGAGGCCCAAAAATGTTGACTTAAAACATGACTTAATCTTCATCAGGATGTGGATCAGCAGAAGTCAAGGTAAGGCAGAAGACCTGGCTGATTTACAGGCCAGAAAGAGAAGCATAGAGCTGAGATGACAAAGAAACGCCCAAGAAGAAGAAGAAGAAGAAGAAGGCAGAAAGGATCACCGAAATGAAAGTCATGATCTGCATTCCGACAGTGTAAAGAGGAAAGAAGCCAGAGGTTGTCAATATACAATAACCCAAAGAAAACTTTGCTATAAAAAAAAAACATTTGTTTCTAAAAAGAAATTTTCAGCTGTTTAAGAACATTCAACTGTGTCACTGCAAGCGTCATCACCAACACCGCTAGCTAGCACCGCACAGCTAGTGTCTTTTCAGAATTATTGTGTACTGAATGGAATTTATGATAATGGTGTAAGACAAACATAATAAAAGCCAAAACACTTAATAGAAAACAAGGAAGCCAAAGCGATTCCATACACGGGATTTTAGTGGAAGTCTACTGGAAAAGTGCGATAGAAATCAGATAGATGTTACTTAAAGGATAAGACTGGTGAGTCTCAAAATTCAATACGTTAGTCTGCCCCTCACTACTTTCAGACTTTTCACACAAGCCCATTGTTTCCTTTTTTTAAAATACACCTTCAGAACATTTAAAAAAAAATGTTTTCAAGTGGTCACTGTAGGTGTAGTGAACATTACTTAAACCAGATTATTTAGTATAGTAGTAGTGTGCAGCAGTTTTCAGCTGTAGATGAACACACATTTGGTGCTTAAGAAACAAGTCATCCAGTCTAACACAAATAGTTACTTGATGAAAAAATAAACAAATTATACTCAAAATGCTAATTTTTTAAATTTTTTTTGCTGGCTTCATAGTTGAGATTATATGACAGCTCAACTCAATGTCTAAAACAATTACAGATCACCAACCTTATCTTTTAAGAGTAAGTGCAAATCAGAGGTGAAGCAACACTTCTTGACATTCCAGAGCATAACACTAGAAACTGAAGCATTCACTCCAAAATTAGACTAGTGGAAATTCCAGTGAAGAATAGTGAAAAAGCATACATAATCTTAACACACACACACACACATATATATTATATATATTACATTACTATTTAAAGCATTTTGGAATGAAAGTCTTCAATTAGTCTTATGCTAAGCCATGCAGAAAGAAAGGACTTTTTTTATTCCACAGTATGTTTTACCGAGCATGCTGTTCCCCTCTGTTGGTAAGGTCTGTGAATCCGGAGCCGATTGGGAAGCAGCGTCTGCATTGGGGGACCCGTCAACGTCTGCCTCGCCAACCTCCCCATTGATGTTCAGATCAGGTCCCAAAACTATTCCATGTTTCTAAACAATAAAAAGTCAAATATTAGCACAGCATGAATATATATATATATATTTGGAAATAAATGACTGACACATAAGCTTCTTCTAGAAATGTAATGCCAAGAATACAAGTATTTCACACAGACAGTACCTTCAGAATATCTTTCAGCGTTACCACCTCTTCTCTGAGCTCATCTCGTTCAATTCGGATTGCATCTGTGTATTCTTTCTGTCGCTCTAAGGCCTGAGCAGAACCCCCAAAGTGGCACGGTGCAAAGGAAAGTGAAAAGACAGGTGTAGAAAAAGGCATTCACTTTCATGCAAAGAATTCATGTCAGTAAAAGTGAATAATGAATGTGTTTAAATTAGTAAAACCGCTGGATCAGGGTTTATAAGTCATACCCCAATTTTTTTATCCTTCCACTCCACTGTCTCCTGCAGATCAGATATTTCTCTAACAAAGCCCTCCTGTTTTATACGCAGCTGACGGATCTCCTAAACAGCAGGACAAGGAAAGCAGAGTTGAAAGGAAAGGAGAAAACTGAAGAAAAGAGGTGCAAATATTGTGTGAAAAGAAGTGAAAGTTGTGAAATGCATGGCAACATGCAGCTATCCCGAGTGACAAACGATGAAAACAACTGCTGGTGGTGGATTCTTCTGAAAGGTTTTTTTTTGTCTCTCTTTGACCTAGGGGAGGATCCATTTTTTCACTGTGCCTCAGCTCACAGTGACACACGTTCGCACTGGTGGACAAATACTCACATTCAGCAGCTCTTCACTTTGTTTTAGCGTCTCTTTCATTTCATTGAACTGGAACTGGAGTACACTGTGAGCATATTTCTCTCGCTCATGTTCCTGTGGAGAACAAGAGACAGCTTGACAACTAATAACCTGACATTTATTTTGGAACAATATTACATACACGACAGACTACCCAATGTGATCAGTGCAACAGATAATTCTGAGAACTGTAGATTACTGTGTATCTGCGAGCACTGTAATTATTTAATGCCTGTATAACTTATGTGCCCTGTTAATACCATTTCTTAATTTTTTAATTTGAGAAGATGCAAAATAAAAAAAAGCACCAACTCTGAGTGAGATTAATAGAATTAACTGAGTCAACTCAGCCTCTGCAAGTCTTTGCTCAAATCACATACGGCTGTCCTTTTCCAGATTCATCTTATAACGTCCTCTCTCATCTCTTTTCTTGTAAGATAAAAGGAGAAAAAAAAAACCCACTGGAGATGCCTTGACTACATGTGCTGATAAACTTTGTTTCCTTAAATATTCCTTATGTTTTGGATTTTGTTGTAAGTTTTTTTGCCATCTTCATTTTGCTGAGAACGTCAATAGTCATTTATATCTTTGACACATCATATGGATGAATATGAAAACCCATTTCTGATAAATAGATTTATACCACTACATTTCCTGTTGTTTTTCATTTTAGGGGAATTTTTATTGCTTTATTCTGTTCTAATGGCAGTTTATTTCAACTCTGTCTGCATCCTGTACCTTGGCTTTCTCCTCGTATTGCCGGCGTGACTCGGACAGCAGTTCTTCCAGCTCCATGAGAGAGTCTTTGAGTGTGTCCACCTGGTACATCAGGTTGTTTTTCTCATTATCCAGCTGGGCGTTGGAAACCATGGCCTTGCGATACTTCTCCTCCACTTCTGCTAAAGCATCCTAATGTAATGACATTCACAGAATACAGGAATATAACACATGCCAGCTGATATATGTCATGTCCTAAAACTGTAGAGCTAAAGCCTCCTGTAGAATAATGTAGACAAACTGGTATGTGCTTGCACTAATGGATGGATGCAGCTGACAAGGCCTCCAGACAACTAAAACCTCTGTATTTATCTGTATAGTGCGACTGGATAGTGTCACTGGAAAGTGAAAATGTAAGTAGAAGTACATGCTAACAAATGCTAAGGAAAAAAAAAAAATCAAGAAAGACAGAAACATGCAGATGCGACATTCAGCATTTTGCATTTTATTGTCTTAGAGCCTGAAGCACTGGATTATTTTAGTTTAGTTTCAAAAGACAGAATTATTTCATGATATATATTTAGTATACTGAATAGAAAAAAATCCAGTAACAAGTTGAAGTTAGGGGTAGCAAACCCATTAGCTAACAACTTGCGAGTTCTGGCAGGCTCTCAGGCTTATACCTTGACTTCTTTTAGGTTCTGCGTGTACTTGGTTTCCACATCTTGAATTTGATCCTTCAGTTCATGAATCTCCTGGTGAAGAGTTGAGCAGTGTTGAGCAGAGAAGCACATGGTGACAGCAACAGTGAAGGTGAAGCAGAAAGTTTGGTAACTGAACAATGGACACGGTGAGCAGTGTGTTTTGCAGAAAGAATAAAAAAAGCACAAACACAGCACAGACTTGCACAGAACGTCACTTCCAACTGATAGAAAATGTCCTCAGATCTAGGCAGACTATTTTTGAGCCTCTGTATTACCTCTTGTATTCATCTTGGATTGGAGCAAACTGTTTACTACACTTGAAATTTTCTAACTGAAATCATAAATAAGTAATCAATAACTGCATAAGCATTGAAACTAATGACACAATCCATTATGTATTGTCCACTCTGTTCAAAGGACACTACCTTGATTTCTCGTATGGAGTTCTCAGCATCCACGATTACAGCCGTGTCTCCACTCCCTCTTCGGGAGGATGTCCCGCCTAAGGAGGTGAGTGTCGCTGCTGTAAGGGCTGAAGCTGCTCGAGATCCCTGACAAAGAGGAATAATACATCTTTAAAATCACTTGCTACAGCACTAAATACTTTCCAACATATTGTACCTTATTATTCTTCAATGACTGTCACATTATGCATCTTCAAAAAGACAGCTTTTGATGATTTACTCACCTTCTCAAGGTAATCTCTGTCCTCCACCTGTTGACACAAATAAAAACAGTCAGGACTAAAGTCAGATATAGAAGCTACAGGGCCGAGAGGACGAACTGAAGCAGGAAGGAAGGAACAATCCTCACTACTGCCAGCTCAGCAGTGATAGGAAGCTTTGTCATCACGTCTACTGTTAAAAACAAAATAAAGAAAAAACAGATTATCTGCTCAGGAACATATAAAAGGCACATGCTTCTTTCAGTATGTAACACCATGCGAATATTAGTATAGACACGAGACCTCCATCAGAACGTCCGTTGAATAACAGGTCTGTGTTAAAAACACTCAAACAATACACCATCTGCTGTTGTTGCTACCAACCACACATACACACACAATACAAGGTGGTTTCCACGTTAGGTAAACACACAAATTAACCACCAACCCAGTGTACAATCAGCCCTCCTTGTAGGGTGAAAGGCACACAATGGAAGGATGAGTGACAAAAAAAAAAACAAAAACAAACTCAGCTCACAGCACTGCCTTGGCCTACTGCGGGCGCAAAGCGACTTACATCAGAAAAGTCAGGAATAGTAACATCGTCCAGGTCCCTGGGGAGACCACTGCTACTGGCTGCACTCCTCAAAAAACTGGCAACAGAGCCGCAGTTATCCTACATCAGCCACCAGGTGGCAAAACAGAACAACAAAGAAGCCAAACACTCAGAGGACATCCCCACTAGGGCACATCAAAATTCTTCATGCTTCAGAAAAGCATATGAATACATTGAGATAAGTTGAATAATGACAAAAAGAACCACCACTAGCTCTAAAGGCCATTAATCTTTACTCATAAATATAAAGTACCTGAATGAGTTACTTGCATGAAATGAAAAGGGCGAGAAGTAAAACATTTAGGAATGCATCGTGCTGTCCATCATCAAAATAAGTATTATATATTTCTGTATTTACGATGAATAGTCTCCGTGTAGCTACAGGCTGGTGACGGATAGATCCGATCAGCAACCACACGCAGCTCATTCAGAACACAGTGAACTGCTTTGATGACCATAGGCTGGAGACTTCACCTTCATTTACATTTCTGGAATTTAAGTAACTTGCATAGAGTTCCGCTTCAATCCATGATAGCCTAATATAACCTGTAGTTACAGTATGTGTTGTACAGGTTTATCAGGAAATACCTGCTGGTACTTTCCACACAAAGCAAATGTTTTGTCATTGGAGAATTCCACAAATCATGCCATCTGTATCACTGTAACACCTAGCCTGATATGTTCTGGATTCTTCCAAAGCGAAAAAAAAAAAATCATCAACTAACTGCTGCAGTGCATGATGGCCTTTCTTATATAGTACCAAAACATTCTGAATCCCCGTCATTCAGTGGTGTATACACTCAACATGCAGCCTAATTCGTTTTAAACTGCAGGTTTGGGAGCAGGGTGTCTGGGGAGGGAGCGCTCACCACTGGGCTGGCGCGCGCTGAGCCAGCTCTGCTGGAGACTCTGGAGCCAGAGCTGCGATAACTAGTGTACTCTAAAGGCTGCAGAGAAAAAAACATTGTTATGTTTCTATCCCAATTATGCATGCACACACTCAATCTGATAGCACTATTACCAAAATATGGAATCTCAATCACTGGTACTTTAGCACACGATCTACATATATTGTCCAGTGCATTAAGAAATACGCTGTTGTTTGGTAGACAAAATTTAAACCCCAAACAAATCCCATGCAGCAACACAAAACAAACACATACTACTGCATTATTTCAGCACCGATTTACATTTTGTGCATTGATTTTCCAGGTAACTAGTTAGTATTATTAATCCAGACAGACGCCGTTTACAAGTGAAAATTATGTCAGAAACATTTAATACTTCACCAGGTTACACACATACACACATGTGCATCACACCAAACCATGAGACCATTCAAACTGACTCTTACATGGCAGCTGGAGCCAGTGATTCGCCGTGACCCACTGCAGAGACTGTCTTCATATAAGGAGCTCTATATGATATGTCACATACACACACACACACACACACTGGTTCAGTAGGTAGAGCAGACATGAGATTTCTATGATGCAGATTTTATTAGGTGCTCTTGTGCTCACTGGTGACAACTTGACTTCAGTGCCTGAATCAAAACTAAGTATACAGTGGCATGACATCAGTTTATAAAGTGATTAAGAACTTAACGTAGCCATGAAATACTTAACCCTAACCCCCAAACAAGCTCATTTTTAATTGCTCATGCTTGTGTGACTGAATAATAGCAGGTGTCAGTTAACAGTGGAAAACGTAGTGGGTAAAAGGTAAGCTAGACATAAAGGGAACCAACCCTACAATAGAGCTGCTGGGTGATCTGACTGAGTGACCTGTGGAACTACAGAAAAGGGATGGAAAGAAGAAATTATGTTTACTCAGAGTCTCAGTAATCCAGGCCATGATATGTCTAACAAAGCCATCTGGACTTGTTTGAGTTTTCTTGCAGCCATTTCACCACTCATCCAAGTGGTACGTTCAGTTTTAGCTTTGTTTTAGACAGTGGCAGTTGCTAAATGAGTACAGATTCACTTTAAATTAGTACTTTAAATTCTCTTTTCTTGAGGCCCATACAAACTGGACTGGTGATTAGAGGAAAGCAAGAGTTGCCGTAAAAATCTGCGTGCAAGGATTTCCCTTGTTTCTGTTTCTGTGTATACACACCTGGTAGCCATTGAAAGCTGAACCTGGGTTTCTGGAAGAGGATAGGCCATTGTACAAGTCAGAAGAAGCATAAGAGGCCTGAAATGTCGAGAGGGAAGAAGAAAGCAACAGTGACAAGCCAAAATAAAGAGGGAGACAAATGAAGAAAATGGATATAAAGTTGGGTGACATTTTTAAAAAGTCACCCAAATGTCTATCATAACATGGAAGCAGCTTTTAACATCCAGTGTGAAGCAGTATGCAAGGAGCACAGTGGAAATTTATCATTTTCTATTGGTATTATTTTAACCTATAACCAGGCTTTGTGGTTCCTATAGTGCACAGATATTCATTTTACAGAAGTCATGAGTGTAGCTAATAGGTAAGGTAATATGGGTGCTTGCATGGGAACAGAGAACAGAGTAACAAAGAAAAGACTGGTGTGTATAGAGACCCAGACTCTAACACCATGACAAGAAATCCATGTATCTACAAGAACAAAATTGGCAACACACTGCATTGTTTCAAAACTTCAGAAGTCCTAAGCAGTTCGTAATATAACTGATTGTCTTCATAGATGTAACTAGTGTAGTAAGTTTGTGTTCAACAGGCTTTTACTGCTATGAGAAACTGCTGCAGAACCACCCACCGGCTGCAGGTCTAATCTGGAGCCACGAGACACCCGGCTGTCATCACTCAGTCTGGAGCTCTGAGAGATGGGGAGTACAGGTGACAACATCAAACACTCCAATAGAAGACCTAAACTCACCTCATCACCATGACAACACACAGCGGTTTCAACACCATCAAGTTCAACAGTGCATGCTGTGCACTAATATATACTTTATGTTTGGTTTAAATGAAAGCAAGCATACTCCTACAGAGGTTTGTTTGGCTGAACACTTACATATAATCATATAATAATGTTTTCAGGCCAAAAAGTTTTTTGTTTTACATTTCAGAATTTAACCAGGATTCCTTTCTTGAGGTGTCAGGTCTTCTGTTTTGTTTTAATTCTTTTTTGTCAATTAAATCCCTCTATAAAGGCCTGGGTAGTAGTGCAGAAATGGAAATTTCCAAAGCCCAACTATATCTCCAGACTTCTTATGCAAGGATGAAGCCTTCAGATTCTACTTAGAGACATATAAACTGATTAAAGCATTTCCTGATTATAAGAAATAATAAGAATAAGATATAATTTCTGCATAATAGCATGATATACTCTGGCCACAATCAATCAACAACAATTCACACAATCAACATTTCAAGGTAAGTAGGTTTTATAACCAAGCATCAAGCGTTTTTTCCATCTGCCCTCTCTAGTTTGCCCCACAACAATGGTCAACAGGCCCTCAGTATTTTCAACACATGGCTGGTGTGTCGGGCTGGTCAAACCAAAGGCAAAGCTATATATTGTTCTAGTGATTAAGTGGCCAGCATGCACTGTCAAGTCTAGCCTGGGAGAATCAAGCTCTGGGCATGAGATGGAAGAGTACTGGCTGATGGATTACAGCTTCTGTACAAGCTTTCCTTCTATAGTTTGTATTATGCAAAGTCCAAACAGTCCAAAGGCAAATGTGCCTGCAGTCAGTTCAACACACAGCTACTAACCCTGCTGGATATGACACTGTAATCGTCATCATAGCCGTTTCTCTGTGAATAAAGAACAACAATGAAACATACAGTTGCCATTTCTTTGTGAAGTTGAAGTTTGACCTTTTACATACATCTTTGTCTTTGTGCTTATGTTTCTTCTTTTTCTTAGACTTCTTATGTAAGGAGGAGGCCTTGGAGTGAGAGAAAGAATGGGAGCAGCACAGTCAAAACCAAGCTATTTGGGTAGATCTTTTCTAACCACGAAACCAGAGAGCCTAAGTAAACACACAATACATGCATGCACAATGGACTATTCACACTGGCCAGGCAGTGGTAAGAAGTGTACTGACTGAGCTAATGCACTCTGCCAAATATCCAGGATCTCGTACCCCCATCAGAATGAGTACTATGGAGAATTTTTCCACATTTAAGGCACAAGAAAAACAGCACTTAACAGTGAGAGACATAACTGAGCCTAAAATAGTGCAGACTATGTTTTGGTTGGAGAACGATACTGCTGTTCTTTTCCTCAAAATCACATCTAACAGATTTCATATTAGTCAATGTTCCCTTACAACAGCAAAAGCAACCATATGAACAAACACAGTCATTTTAGTTTGTTCAAGGCCACATTCATATATTGTTTACTACATCTTGTAATCATTCAAGTATCAGAGCACAACATGTTCACGTGCATCTTGCATAACATGGTTAGAACATAACCCGAACTAAAATCGATTCAGTTCACAAGCATGCCTTATTATATATAAAATAATTGAGTTATTCCTATTCATACTGTATAAACAGTGTTTATTGTCAAAAAACAATCAATTCATAGCAAACCTTCAAGATCAAGAGTTAACAATTCATCCACTGTTTCAACAATATCAACCCTTACCCCGCTATAAGCCCCAGCAGCGTCAAGATCCGACTGTGCAAAAGACACAACAACATCCTCATCATGTGCCATCCACACCAACAGCAAGTTAAGTTACCAAGGACAGACAGACACACTGCCTCCACATCACCAAAGGATTAAGAGGACAAGGTCGGTCTTTGTGGCTCAAAAAGAAAACTGTACAGAATGTGATAAGGTCGGAAAGGAGGAAATAAAGGCTTGGGATCTTCATGACATGTGCTGTTTGAGTGATACTGACCCTGACGCTGCCCCGGCTTCCCACAGACATCCGCTCATCATCGTCTGAGAGCTGTGAGAGAGGGCGAGAAATGGATGGTTAGGGTTTTAAAATGGACAGGTGAGATTTAGGTCAACACTGACAACATCTGTCATTCTCACGTATTTGAATAATCGCCAGTTGGTAGAAGACAAGATTACAGACAAAAAGGATGAGGGGATGGAAACAGAGGGAGGACTACAAACCGTTTGTATCCTTGAAGAACGTGAGTACCTCTCACTGTCCTCCTGGATGAGGGAGGGGAGGGGTGAAGATGGAGAAGAGACGGGTGAAGGGTGTGAAGAGGAAGAAAAATGTCAAAAAGGATGAGGCGGATGGCTTGGGAAGAAAACAGCTGCTTGAGGTACAAAATGACTTCTTTTAAGGGCAATCTGATCCAGTATTGTATAGTCCAAGAGGATGCTTTTATTCTAATAATTTAATAAAACTGTGCTTTATCAAATTCTATGGTTGATATTCAGTAGTAATGACTAAATGTACTTAAGGGGGATGGGTTCCATTTTGGATCCAGTTCCAAGTAACATTTCTGCATTCAGTAAGCCCTATAGCCAAATAATCCCTCAAAATTTTAATTTGTGATCTCTATTTTACAATTAGTTCCTTCACGTTGCAGTAAGACATCCTTCACGTTGCATTAATGATAATGTGAGAAGGACTACTGCTCAGACTCCTGCTGCTGTAACACTGTATTCTATGACCCACCACATTCTATGACCTGTAGCAATGCAACAGTAATTTGGGGTAACGTTATTGATGGGAATCATACAGACAGAGAAACAAAGACTCATTGAGTGATTAAGTTGACTTTATGTTGCAGTTGTTTTTTTGTTTTGTTTTGTTTTGTTTTTTACGTTAGTTTAACTCCTCCAGCTACAGCAGAGGGAAAGATAAATCAGCACAGCAAAGTCTCAGTGGTTTAGCTATAATGCTGAGCGAAATAAATACAGTCCATACATTTCTTAATAGTCTTCATTCCACCAAACAACTTAAAGGACTTACTGCAGGATTTGGATTAAAATCTAATAAAATACTCTTGAAAAAATACTCTTGAATCCCAACTCTAGTATGTAGACTTGTTGTGCAAGACTTGACGTTAGTGTCAGCTGGAACAGGACCGAGATAAATCACCTGCTATCTAGTTCCCTTCATTTACTCCAGAATTAATTTCTACAGACCATATGTTGTACCAAGACAAACAAATCCAAACCGTTTCAAATAAAAGGACACTTGCTTAGAATAAGCCATGCATGCCCTTAAAATCATGACAGTCAATATTTTATTAAGCCAATACCACTGACACACTGTGAGGTTAAACCACTTGTCAAAACTCAAACTTAGTGTCATTTAGGTTTTGTTGACACCAAATCGTAGCACACCTATCACCTCTTACCATGGAAATAGATTACTTGAATTAAAGCACGCCATAGTTAGTCAAATTGCAAGTCACACACACTGCATATCCTTTTTTTGTGTTGAAGCCCTCTAATGATCAGGGTATAATTCAAACTAAATAACTTGAGGGGTGAATTCAACACACTAAATTCCATGCAGTCTCACACCAATAGGGCAGATGGTCATGCTGATTCAAAGCCAAACGGGCACCCTGTTCCTTTGGATAAGTGGATTATCATTAATGGCCCAGCTCTGATTCATTATAATC
>JASGAT010369752.1:0-11718 GCA_030220025.1 Chelon auratus | reverse complement strand
CTCTCTCCTCTCCCTCAAGATGCCCTCATACAAACATGCAAGTGGAGCAGGTACACACTCTCCTTCGCAGACACACATGCTGGGGCTGGAAAGGGCTACTTTTAAAACACAATGTTACATAAAATCTGACTGACTGACACTTTAAATGGCCATCAATCACCTAATCCACTGGATTAGCCCCAACTCAGCCACATAATCTGATTACGTTCTGTGACTTTTGGATTACTTTGCCTGTAAAACATATAATTATGGAGCTAAGTGGATTATTTGCTCTAATTTAGAAGAATCAAGATTGTGGACAGTGCTGTCGTTTAAAACCATCATTTATTCTGCTTTATTTAATAAGAGCCCCATTATGTAGCACTATTCACTCATTTCAGGAGGAAAAAAAATAAATAAATGTGTGCAATCAAAATGCTTTTTCCTTTTAAAAATAATAATCAAATAAGCGATCACATATTTCACATCCGTAATCCGATAACTGGGTGTTTCCCGAGTCACTGTAATCCCATTATATGTAATCTGTTACTTCCGAATGCACTCCAAAACACACACACACACACTCTTGCACGCGCCCTCTCCAGCCTCTCAGGTGCCAGTGTTGAAGTTAATTACATTCCCTCCATTAGCTGGAGCCGAAACAGGGCATCCGGGTCTCGGAGGTCATTACAGAGGCTCTTGGAAAACGTTTTATAGGCTCCTGCCCACCACTCCAGGCTCGGAGACGAGCAAGGGGAGGTATAGTGTGTTATTGAGAGACACGAGGATGATAAAAAAAAAAGTTGAAACATCAATATCTTTATGTGGAAAGTTTCAGTTTTATAGTCACATAACCACCAGAGGACAATTTAAACAGCTGTAGCTAATGAATGCTATGAGTCGGCTACACTACGACAAAAACAGGGAAAACATTTTTCGTGCGATTTACATACATACAGTCAAAAAAATTTGGTCAACGCATCATATACTGTAACTGTTTTAAAGTCCCAAAGAAATGTAGGGACTCTGTGAGAAAAAGTGCAGTTTTATTCAGTGTATTTGCTCGTTTCCTGAAAAAAATGCCATGTCCCCTCTGATTGGTCGGTTCCAATGGCCTGAATAGACCCCGCCCCTGCACGTCAGGGTTATTCGAGATCCGAGGCTAGCAGTGAGTGACGCTGGTGAGCAAACGATGTGGGGGCGGGGAGGGACTTGAAAATGCAATCATTGGACACTAAATACACGCCCCCTAGTAAGTACACGCCCCCTTGTGCAGGATGAGTCACCACCATTATTAAATAATTTTGCAGGAAATGTCGCTCTCTAAAATACCATTAAAAGTACCTCTAAAATTACTTTAAAGTCATTGTTGGACCAAATATTGGAGTGTACGTGACTAGGCATTTCAAATTAAAAGACAAAATTTTATTTCATGGGGACTTTAAGATTTTACAAAACAGCTAAAGTGCTGTTACCAGTAAGGTATCTGACATGCATTACTAGCTCAGTGTTATGCTAACAAAACAGCAATTATAGAAAATAAGTCCAATATTGGTGAGAGAAATATTAATTGATTAGCTAATCTAATCATATAGCCCTAAAGAGACCATGAACAAATAGCAGACTGATAAAATATGAGCAGGAAAGAGAAGCATTTATAAAGACAAACACGGCTAAAAAATTGACATAGAATGAAAGGAGAAGAGGGTTAGTGAAGAGAAAACAACGAGAAACACAGAAAAGGAAGAGAGGGAACGAGAGAGAGAAGGCAGAATAACCCAACAGACCTCGTGTTTTACCCTGCCCAAAATCTAATTGTACCATTCCTTATCTGCAATAAGCCTATTCACCAAAAGCTCTACAGGGCACTGTCATTTCAACTCAGCCCGTCTAATTCCAGATTAAATCGTAGCCTTTTCTCCTTCGGTAATTTATGGAAATAACAACTAAGAAAAAGAGGATTTGAGTAATGACATCTTTAAACTTGTCAGGATAATGGCTCAGTGAATGGGGGAGCCTGTGGCACTGCTGTCTTTTTCTGAAGAGGGTCGCTCTACTGTACCTCCCCCATTCCTCTCTTCTGTCTTCATCTACTCTTTGTTTCACTCCCTGTCACTCTCTCCTCTTCTTCTGCCGTTTCTCCGGCTTTTGTGTTTCCTTTTGTCATCTCGTGTCGACATTTTCCCCCCCTTTATCACGCTACCTTCCTGGTTTGAATAACAAGACAGATGTTCTTTTTCAGTGCTTTCATGCCGGAGCACCTTAAGTGACAGTGATAGGCTCGAGGGGGGCAGGGTTTCTCAAGGAACGGTGTCCTGTGCACCATCATAAAGTCATTATAATATAAATGTTTAAACAATTTACAGGATAGAGGAAAAAAAGGGCCGCATTAGCTAAAAGATGACATTTTGATGTTCACAAGGTAGTGTGAGGCAGTATAGTATTTTCTTACGCAGTCCACGACTTTGGATCCTACCACCAAATAAACCATAGCGGGCTTGGAGAACCGGGTGAACCCAGATAGGGTGGCCAAGCTGTGGATGCAACTTTCTCTTCAAAAACTATAGATACTAGCCCCTAGTTACTGTTTTTTACCATTCATCAAGGGAGTTAAAGAAATCACTTCAAAATGCAATACTACGTTGTGTTCTGGATCATCTGGTCATTTCAGCCGTATGAACATTGGGATGGAGCTCTGTTTCATTTGTTTTCCTCCCCTTAGCCTCCATGGATGTTGTGACTGGACAGCACCGGTGGCGCTGGTCCTACAGAGCTGGCCCAGTTGGCATGGAGTTTAATCACAGCGGCTGCAGACGCGCCACACTGGGGAAATCAATGATGGCATGTCTGTGCCCTTTGTTCCAGTCAGGCTGATGCCCCATGTGCCAGCGAGGGTGTGATCGCACATACAGCATGTTTCCTTGTTGACTTTTTTTTTAAAATTCACACCACACCCCAAAAATTACAAGAGGGCAAGAGCTGGTAAACAAGTCTTTGTTGGAAAGCTTTAGCAATCTGTCAACCAAACATTGGACGCATTCAGATGATAGGGAGCAAACTAATTTAATTTGAGTCACTGTAACTTCATTTGGCTTGACGGACGTTCTCTGCTGTTCCACCTCTGGTTGAAACGAGTAAAGAAACCGCCACCTATCAGATGTCAATGTTCACGTCATTATACCCCTGGATGCCTCTCTTAGAGGGGGGTAGAGACCGGAATAGCCTAGCCCAATTATTCCCAACAGTAAAACACTCTTCTCACCCTTCCAACCAAACCAAAAGAGGAAACATTCAAGCGCTCAAATAAACACGTTTGGTGTGAATAAGACCTGAAGACAAAAAGGTTCTGAACCTTAACCGTGCTAATTAATAACCACAAACACTGACACATCTAATTACTGGAACTGCCACCTGCAATTATATTCTTATATTTGAATCATACTTCTGTGGTCTTAAAAATGACCCTATTACATCCTCTGCAAAAATCAGACACCCTCAGATTGAGAAACACTGACCTAGACTTAAAGAACGCATAGAGGACGGTAGGGCCTGAAATAAACCAGGGAAATGGCGGCCTATCCAGGTCAATCCATCCATCACCGTGCAGTTACTCAGACGCAGGACAGCTCCCTGACAGAGGTCTGAGTGGTTTGGGATTGAGATGGAGGAGCGGTAGAGTTATAGCTTCTGAACCCTCCCCCACCTTCTTTCTTGAGAAGAACCTTGACAAGGAGGACCTGCCCTGATTTGGCACAGAGAGGTACTTAGGCAGTAAGAGCGGGATAAGGGAAGTGGGTTTTCTTAAATCATCACATTTTTTTTTTATCTGACATTGTGATATTTCCATATGGCACAGAGCCTGTTCCACGATTACAGAGCCGTTTCTTTTAACATCTCTTATCACTTTCGTGCGCATTTTGTTCCGAGATTGCGAAGCAGGTGGATTTTCCTCAATTATCTCAAGTCGGGTTATCTAGGATTTCAGAAACCTGACTGTTGGGAAGGATGGGAGAATGAATGGCTGGATGTAGTGCTCACATAAACCCTAGGGAGATAATGCCGATACCAGTTGGCTTTGAAAACAGTCCACGTTTTATATCTCACTGGTACAAAAATGCTTGCATGGGTTATTTCTCATCATACGAAAAGAATGATCCTGAAATGTTCGTTGTATTATTCCTAATGTCTGAGCGGCTGCGGCTTCAAGACGCCAGCACTGATAGAAGAGAAAAAGTAGCAGACATACAAGAACAAAAATTTGTAGCAAGGTCTTTGAATTCTGTTCTTTCAGCTTCTATATTTGACACAGACATACTAGCCTTGTCTTGACTAGTGTCCTACGGTCATTGAGCTTCAGGATTGAGTCTTTTTAACCTCAATCAATCAATCAGTCTCATTACCTGAAGGTGTATCAAGTGGCTACCCCTGGTAAGAGAGGAGCCCTCAGATCTGCTTTGCCGAAAGTCTAACTGGGTCATTTACTGACTTTGTCTCCTACCCACATAGATGCTTACAAAATTCCATGTGAGCAGTGACCACAATTACTAAGGATTATAATAAACCACTTCTGAAGATTATGTCTCACCTGTATGCGTCCTCTGATGGGCCTTTAGGTGGGAGCTCTTGGTGTACACCTTCCGGCAGCCGTTGAATTGACAACGGTGGATCCTTTTCTTGTTTTCTGGTAACTCTCCGACCCCGATCCCGCATGCAGCCCCTTCTTCTTCGTCCTTCATCCGGACAGGAAGCGCGTGCCCCGCCACCAGCCGGGCGGCGCTTAGCCCCACCTTCCTGGCAACCAGCTTCAAGGTGAGCGTCCCGTCGGCCGAGGCCGTCAGCGTCTGGTTGGGTTTGACGAGGTGTCGGCCCAGTTCCGGTGATGATGGGGGTGTCAGGGAGGTGACGGCGCTCAGCTGGGCCTGGTGGACGCCTTCCATCCCTTCTACATTTTCCAGCCCCTGTCCTTTGGGTTTGAGATCTCTTCTCATCACTCCACTTGAGGGAAGGTTCTTCCGTGTAGGGCAAAGGATCACTGAAGGTGGGCTCGGAGGTTGAGGGTGGCTTGGCAGGCTGGGGAGCAGTGTGTCTGAAAGCTCCTCCTCTCCATCCTCCTTCAGGTAAGCCGGAGTTAGGAGGCCTTCCAAGTCCTGGTCGAAAAGCTCTGACAGACGCTTGGGCTCCGTCTGCAGGTAGCGCTCCAGTTCTAGGCAGGTCTACAAGAGAGAAAGAGGGAGAAAACAATTTAGATTCAATTCAGCCAAATTTCACACATTTGGGCATTTGCAGTGAAGATGCCCGTCCTCACACTCAAATCCCACTTGGCAATTTCAACAGCCATCGGATCATCCAGTATGCCTTTTTACGCGCCGCGGAGAGAAAATCTGCATGGCGCCATCCACTCAGGCAGGCATCTTAGCAGCTCTGCCAGCTGTCACATGCACACACGCACAGATAGCCACCAAGACAGCCAGGATTACCTGGCAACTCCAGCAAGATGGCTGATTAAACACTGATTGATTGCAACCGCTGTAGCGCGGAGCGAAAGCGAGGCGAGAGGATAGCGGGAGGAGAAATCTTAAACTGTACAGAACTCCTATCAAACAACATTTTATAGAGCTTTGACAAGCCATGTGTGCACCGGCTTCCACTGAGCCAAGATAGGAAGATTTATTCAGCTGTAGTTATGGTCTGCTTCATCCCTATTACTCCAAACACCTTTCCCCGCAGAGGGCAAATAAAAGCATGCATCCCCGATTTGTGTGAACTGGCTTCCTGAGAAGTCTATTACTTTACAACAAGCCGGCGAGCTTCTAAGAGGAGAGCCAGCGAGGGAAAGAGACGCTCCGTGTCCAAGGATGAAGCTATTATGTTTGAATGGACGGCGCCAGCTTGATCCCAGGGATCGTTGTGTTTCTCTTGTAACCACTAACCCGTTTTGACAGCTGAGATGGAGGCTAGCAGCTCCACTGGGCGCGTGCTACTCGCCACTTCATTTGTGTGTAAATAGGCACTGACAGACTGAGCAGCTAGTTCCATTATCAGGAATAAGGTTGTACAGACTGAACACATCAGAGACGTTTACAGTCTCGCAACCCCCCCTTTCCTTGTTTGCACCTTCTAAAAATAAAACCGTGAGCTTCTTCTTTTTTGGAAAGGGGGTGTCTGTTCCTAAGGGAGTGTGATTTCTCCTCCAAGTCATTTTCTTCCAGGAACAAAAAAAAAAAATTCAGAGCTGTTGTTTTTTTGACTGCTCGCAGTATTTGCATACTGACATCAAATTAAAAAGCTGCTCAAGACCTCGTCTACGGTGAAGAGTCAAGATAATGCCTCCTCCCTTCCCTGCACGTTAAATGTGATGGCTTTGAGAAAATAAGTTCTTTCATGCACAAGTCTGTGAGGTCTTGATGGCCACATCCAAAAATTTAATATAGAAGGTGTCTAGACATGTGAACAACAACAAACCTTCTCTGTTCACATCACCATCTGCGCTATCTCTCAACCCCTTCACACTTGTCATTACCCTCCCCCTTCAGCCTCAACTCCCATCGATTGCCCAAAATCAAGCTTTTTCCTCTCCTTTTCTTTCATTGTCGCCTCCTCCTTCTCCCAAGGTGAGGACTAATTATCCGCTAAAAACCCATCCAGTTAAAGGGGACTTTATTCAGCAAAACGCTGAGGACGACAAACCAAGGTGAGTGTGCGCGCGAGACAGCAATAGCTCAAGGGAGCGGAAAAGAGGATAGAGGCGGATAAGCGAGAGCGGTCCCGGGTGGAGGGGTGAGGAAGAAGAAGAAATGATGGAAGGACAAGGCGAGGGAGGCATGAGAGGAGAGAGGGGTCTCGACTTCATTTTCACTACGGGGGGGTGAATCCTTTTTGGAAGTGTGACATTTGCCGTAACGGGATCCTGTCAGCGGGCAAGCCACAGGCCTCGCACGCACACACAAAAGGGTTCACGCACACTAAATGTTAGGTTGCGACCCGGGTTGATGCGCTGGGACGTCGTCGGCCACACGGCATGAGGTGGAGAGTGTGTGTACATACATTCCTAGAGTGCGTGTGCGCATGCATACTGAATGTGCTACGTTTGACAAGGTAAGGAGGATGAAAGAGGCTCCAGGTGAAGGGGTGGCGGGTAAGACAAGCTTACCATGCACTCTTTCTTTATTTCTATCCGTCTTTCTTTTTCTTCATCAATGCCCTTCCCCCCGTCCTTCCCCCAGGTGGTGACATTAAAATTGTTAGAGAGAAGGTCAGGCAGTTGATCAGCACTTCCTGAGTGTATGTTGTGGAGCAGTGTGGGCGTACGCACTTGTATGTGGCTGAAATCATGCCAATCTTGCAATCCACATGTATGTGTGCAGAATTATGTGATTATGCAGCTCTTGTATCCGCGTTCGTGCAAACACCTACACACATGCACATCTACTTGCAGGCCTAAAGTGAATGTGCAACTCGCATCGGTGTGTTTGCGAGTGCATCAAGAGCCAAAGGCATCGCACAATAGCCAAGATAAAGGAACGCTAACGGCCCGTTTCCACTCCATTTGGACAGACGCCGATCTGGAGAGCCAACATCAATTGGCTCCACACAAAGCCAGGGTCCATTTTCTAAAAGGCTTTCGGGATGATTCCTTCACGCGGGCCAAGATAAGCTGAGACAATCCAATAGCTCTTCCAGGAGCCCCCACATCCCCTTGCAGATGGGAGGGAATCACTTAGGTGGTGCAGGGTAGAGAGGTGATCTTCAAAACAAGTTTGCATGCTTTCATATTGTCAAGAATGTCTCCTGAGCATAACAGCGATGGATGTCATAATATAAAGTAGCTTTTCTCAAGTTTGTAATGTCCAGTGACTAAGGCAAGAATCAATATGCCTTTTTTTTTGCTGGTGATATTTTTTGTCAAGTTTGTAAAAGCACTCTTGCAAGGCATCTGGATTCTTTCAAGAGATCACATGACCATCTTCCAAGGCTTCAGGTATGAGCGTGCTTTTGATGTACAGCTGACACACCTAGGAGTCTTTTCTTTGGAAGGCACAACAATCGTCCACCAATGTTTTCATTTGCTAGCTACACTGCTTTCTAGCTTAAAAGCTCCTCAGACTGCAGCTTGTGGTGTTTCCTCTTCTGCACTCACCTACTACCATTAAACTGATTGGTTAGCCAGAGATAGACTGACGGTTCATCCAATCACCTGCTGAGTACATTTTTTTAAATTGTCCACACTTTTCCAATCTGATTCCAAGGACAACTTCCCAGATGTTTATTTTTTTCCTTTGGTGTGTAACAAAGCATCTGGTGCTTCAGGTTATAGGAAAAACACAGGTGTTAGTAATAATAACATTAATGGCTTCGTTCAACTCAAGTGTATCTGTGAGCAGTGCAGTGTGACAAGCGTGTCGGCGTACACAACACCAGCTCGGCAAACCTGGAGCAGCCAACTGGAAATCAGTGATCATTAATTGAATTATTTGCATTTGTACTTTTCGGGGCGTGACTTTTAAAATGTCACAGATGTCAAAATACCAATAGCCTAGGCTTAGGCTGCCTGTTCGGTCTGTAGCTAGCAAATTAAAAGAATTACGTTGGGGGTTGAGGGATGATGACGATAGGATGCACCCACTTAAAACCAGCTTTAGGGTTAGGGCTACGTCAAGCTAATGTTGACATGTTAGCTTGGTCTCCACCAAGGGATCACAGAACTTCCTGGTGAATTTTTTTGCAAGTGCATGCAATCAAAGCTCGCTATATTGACCAATCATTACAACAAATGTGATTGTTCAATAGTCAAGACTACAAACAGGTTCCGGAAAGACCGGTACCAAAAGATTCATAGTGATTTCATAGTGATTAAGATTTACTTTTATAAAAAATTAAAAGAAATAAAAGAAAAATATAGGTCTAAATTGAAATGAGTGCAAAGTTCAGCGGTGCAAAGTACCAAGTAGGCATTGGACACAGGCTTTTTCTCTATATATTGTATGTGGTTTTACTATCAAAACCATAAAGCCTATAAATTGCTGTTAATCAAAAAGAACCTTGTTGTGGTTGAATTATTCTTCATTCCTTTCAGGGGTCATATAAATTAGGTTCATTTAAGGGATATTTACTCCCTATTCCTTTAAAACTGACCCATGGACAGTTATTTAAACATATGCAGAAATGCGCTTGGGCACAAACCCACACAATCATGCATGCAGAAACACACCTCGGGTTAGTGAGGCTTAAAATACAGCAGGTGTGACAAATATTCGCTGATCACAGGACACGCTTTTCACAAAGTCGAGCAGGCTGAGGAGCTGTGAACCAGACCCGATTCACTCGCTTTGACTTCAAAAAATAAAAATAAAAAAAAAATCTCCTTGTCTTCGTCTCACCCTCTCCCCTCTCCTCTTGTCTTCTGTGAGGCCCTTGGCCTGGCAGCTGATCCTCTACCCCCGTCGCCTCCCTTCACATTTGGCCTGCGCCGAGCCGCCTGCCATCACCATCAAAGCGCACGCTGCCTCCCAACTGTTAGCACCCCACTACGTCGCTAATAAAAAGCCTGGGTTATAAATATGAACAGAGGAGCATGCATAATGCCCTAAAGGAAGGCCCAAAACACCACTAAACAGATAAATGTAATGGGGTGGACACGGCTCATTAATTTTAGGATGATCGTGTTTAGTTTTTACAGATGCCGTGATAGAGACAAGGTGCTGTGAATAATATTCGGAGCTGATGCTAGCAGGGTTTAAAAGGGCAGGGCCGCAAGCGGGAGGGGGTGATGCAGCACTATTGTTAAATGCACTGAGGTTCTGGGTGAGGGGGGATATGCTGTCACATCTTTTCAGAGATGACCTATGATTCCCTGCAGCACTTTCTTTGCAAGGTTGTACAATTGTGAATTATATTGAAATAATCTGGGATTTACGCGCAATTGATAAAAAAAAAAATACACAAAAAAGAGTAGTAGTTTTTGGGAATATATATTTAATTGCTGTAACTCAAAGCTTGGCTGACTGGAATGCAAATTGTGTTACCACTGGACACAGACATAATGCTAAGCTAAGCTAACTCTTTGGAAGTAAATAAACCCTCATTTCCCACATTTCTTTTAAACACAGGCGCATACATTTGTTGTGTTGACTCTTCTGTTACAACCAACGTTAATCCAGATTTCTCACTAATTTCAAGGCCTTCTACCAACGTCTTCCTCTTTTGTTGTTCTTCCCTGGAAAGTAAATTTCATGGCCCTCAATCTAGATACAGCAAAAAATAATTTGCCACTTTGGAATAGTCTACATTTTTGCATAAAAATCACTCAAAACATCAATTTATTTTGAGTATGTGAGCCCTCGTTTTCAGTATCTTCGAAAACTGCAACCTAACATTTCCGGTAACTGCTGATGAGCCATCTAACCTTTCTTCATTCGGTCTGAACTGTTTCCGTTTATAACTGTCACGCTTTGAAAGGGTTTGATTTTAATATGTGGCACAGTGGGAAAAATGCCCAAGAGCCGACGGGCACACCAACAATATTGACCCTCTGTTTTGATTTTTCAACCCCCCCGCATGAACCCTGCCAAAAACACACACACTCCGGTATTTTGTAACTCAAACGTCGGCATGTATGATTTTCATGCCTTCACCGTTTGCGTTTGCACGGAATGCAGCACTGGATTTTCATCATCATTTCCCAGAAAATTGGAAAAAGAAACCCTTTTGTCACACATTGATTATTTGTCTCGGCCATTTTCGCACGTCGCCGGAGTTTGACTACTCATTTTGTAAGTCAGAAACATTCGCGTCATGGATGAATCTCCGCTCCTTTTCTAGCTTTGTTTATCATCTTTTGTCGTTTCGCATTCAGGGACAGTCCCTTCATTGCTTATTTGAATCGCACAATGTCATTGGTCACAGAAAATAGGATGGCCTTGGTTTCTTTTCACATGGCGAGAATGCAATATGAGCGCTGATTAAAATCCCTCTGAGGAATTAATCACGCCCCACATGCAGGTAACAGCTCACACATCAGTATGAAAATCTACCTGCGCTGGAACAGGTTATCAAACCAAATTTATTGCTGTCTTGGTGACAGCTGTTTGTAATTCACTTTTATTTAAGATTTGGGTAAATCAGACTTTCACATTGAGTGTGCACATGTGTGTGTTTTATCCGGCCATGATGTGTTATTGGGTCTCTGTCTCCCATTGATCTGGAGAGCACCGGGCCAAGCCATCACTTTGAGGTGACAGCTAAATGACGAGTAGCCCTAGGCAGCGGCCATCTCCCCAACAGCCTTTGTGTGTGTGTGTGTGTTTGCATTGCAGCGCCTAATCGATACGAAATGATACCGCGCAGGAGCTCATCAGCGGTGGCCGTCGCAGCTGACAGAGGCGGTAATCTATAGCTTCACCGAGCAATACTTACACGCCGCTCCCCCTGTGCACGCCTCGCCTTCAGACACACAAAAACCCAAAAAAGCATGCCCTTCCTTCTAAGCTTCCCTTCGGGGTTTTTTCTCCTTCCTGTGTACTCGCTAAGAACTCTGGTCCCCCGGATTCCTCGGAGAGCAGCATGGTGTCATCAGCAAGCTCCCAGCCGAACGGGAAAACCTGCCTCCGGGGGCCCACGAGGAGGGGAACGGCGGGGATGAGGAGCCCTCATTTTCCTTAACACCGATGAATAGGAGAGCGCCCTCGCGTCGCTCTGTTATTCTCAGCGGAGAGAACGGCAGGGGGTGCAGCGTTTGGCCAG
>JASGAT010369749.1:0-20785 GCA_030220025.1 Chelon auratus | reverse complement strand
GACTAACGTGCAGACCAAAATCAAATTTCGGGCGGAAACGTAGGATGGTGAGGACCAGGCTAGTCATGAACCTCCTTAGAAAAAATTCTTCAATGTATGCTTTCAGTGACTCTCCAGGACGAAGGAAAGTTAATGAGGTAGTTTATATATCAGGATACTGCAGGTCAGGAACATTGTCCACGCCGGCTGTTTTAATGCTCAAAAAAAAAACCACACCTGGGGTCCGTGATATATAATCTGTCAAGTTTCTCCTTGTACTGGTAAATTTCTATCTGTTTAAAGTACGCAGTAAATTCTGATGGCCTGAAATCCGTCAGACGACATTAAGTTTTCCTGCCAATATGGCGGTGTCAACAAAAAAGTCATGTGATGCCCGGAGCTCTATAGACTGGCGACCTGTCCAGGGTGTACCCCGCCTCTTGCCCAATGAAAGCTGGAATAGACTCCAGCCCCCCGCGACCCTCCAGAGGACAAGCAGTTACAGAAAATGAATGGAATTAATGAAAGACCCTTGTTATTATTGCTTGTTATTAACTCATTATGGCTATTTTGCATACATCAACACGATCCCGTCGATAAATTAAGCACACAATGATTTTTATGACAAAACTACACAGAGTATACTCACATTAAATCATTTCATTTGCAAAATGAGTCAAAACTCCACTTAAACAGGATGACAGGGGTTGATTCAGCGTTTTTTTAATGTGACCCAGGACACACTGTGTGTTCGCAGTGCTGAAAGAATGTGGTCATAAGTGGCTCTCCAAATGTGGTCTGAGATCAGATAACAGGTGTCTTTTACCCATACTTTAAGCTGACCACATGTAATCAAATCACTCAGGGCGCATGTTAATAAAGCCTGAACAAGGCCTAAATGCTTTTCTTGTCAACTGAAGAAATATGTCGAATTAAGAAATTTTACTTCTGCCTAGCAGTTAACTAGGCAATCCTTAATGTGACCCAAGACTCATTGCGTGGTCACATTACCACAGGAAAGTGGTCATATATGTCATAGACGTCCCCAATTGTGTTCAGAGATCAGATCACTCAAATGTGTTCGGGGTGTGGTCACACTGTACTTCCAGCTGGCCACTTACGATGGACTATTCAAACACCCACGCCTGAACAGGGCCATAAAACTGTGTCAAAATGACGGATTAAAGAATAAATAGTTAATAAAGCAGTAAATTTCTCACAAGAAAGGGGCAGAAAAAAACCCATAACACACATCTTAAATCAACTTAAAAATGCTGTATTGTAATTTGTATTTGCCAATCTGAAAAATACACCGTAAATCTGTGAAACCTGCAGAAGTACTGGTCAGGCTCTAGTATTGGGTTCAGCATTAATATTTGTAATCAATAACCAATCACCACCACACTCCACTTACCGGTCCAGCTGATATTTCAGAGTTCCTGTTTTCAAAGTTTTCGCCAGGAATATTTTTCTCCGCAACTGTGCCCATGTCTATTCACAGCTCTGATACCTGCCACATCCACAAAAGCAAGTGCAACAACAGGCACCGCCTACACCTGATATCAAAACCAGTCAAATCAGCATCCTTTACGTCTCCAAACATTTCAGGGAAAGCAGAAACTCGTTGAGACTTTCACACACAAACACCAGCGTTGTTGATGCCAACGTGGGATAATGATCTCAGGTTAAATCCTCATCTGACATACTCACAAAATAGACGTCTGTCGCTGGTTAGTCCCTGTCTACTACAGTTTGCAAAGCACGTTTTGTTCCATAAACATCAGTACTATGACAAATTATTAAACAAGACTGCACGTAACCACTTTTGCAACAGAGAAATGTTGACTTAAGTGTTAAGTGTTTGCACTAAATTAAAAGTTCCTTTGCAGCTTTGAATGTAAAGCTGTGAAGACTAAAACAAATATCTTCTACAGAAGCATTTATCTGCTTCCCTACTTTATAATGTCTTATGTCTCGGTTACAGAGCTACACATCTGTTTTCCTGGCCGTTAAAAAGCTTATATCTGCATGATGTGAAAACACTCCTCACTGCTTTGTTGTATATTCAGGATTCTCTAAATATTCTTCCAACCATTTAGATCAAAAAAAAAAATATTCTGTTAATCTTTTTAGATTCTTTTTTAAGATCAAAATTATACGCCATCAACTACATCTTCTAAAAAGTTCATCCAGTTCAATTACCACCTTTTTGATGCTGTTTCAGCATCAACTGAATATTAGAATAGTCATGGAGGAGGATTTAGTGCAGGACTGTTATATCATAATTAATTCATTTTCAAAATTTTCTCTGCGTTATCTTAAGTAATCTTGTTTCATTTTTATTAATATTTCATTAAATATATTAATATTTTTGTGCATAGCAACAACAATATTAATTTATTGTATAGTTAGCTTTTGTACTTACAATTACCATGTGTAGTTGTTTATGTCCTGTTTACATATTCCTTTGAATTTTCTGCGACGTAATATATTTTATTAGTTAGAGTAGTGGAGGTAGTCTAGTAGTATTTGCAGTAGAAGTACAAGTATTTCTGTAGCACAGTGGGACTAGGGGAAACTGTTTCACACCTCTGTATGTCCTCCTTCACATATTGTGGAATCAACAATAATAATTCTTGAATCTTGAATTATAGTTGACAAAATCAGGACAATACTTTATTTTAATAGTGACTTCATACTGATCAATAACGGAGAAAATTAGACGCAACGGAATATTTTTTTTCTTATCAAACACAAATACAGCACATGAGATATTTCTATGCTTCTTTGTTATAATATAATACTTATATTTACACTGATAGCAATACAAGCTTGTGAATGTGGCTCAAAAATAAAAAATAATAAAATGTTTCATGTATAATAAGGTCATAGTAAGGTATAATTTTGGTGCATGCTACATACATGTAGCAATACATTAGTTATTTGCGGTTAGCGTCTTAAGAAAATAGAGCCTCAAACATAGGAATGATTTAAATAAAAGAAAGTGTAAAATTATAATCACTACAAGTGAAATTTGGAAGCCTTGACACATGCCACTGACTTTAGAAAAACATGTAGACGCAGAAAAAGCAACCTCTCTGCTGTGTCAACATAAACTGAACACTATAACAAATGCATTCGTGTTCACTAGTGGACCTAATGAACTGGCAAATGAGTGTATGTTGCAAAACAGTGGTCTGCAAAAGACACACACCATCTCTATTCTTGTTTTTTTTATGGTCCATCTTGTCTTTCCAGCAAGCAGCTTAGTTTGCATTAGAAAATAAAGTCTCAAATTTCCCAAAACTGGAGCTAATTTGCCAGGTAATAATCCTGCAGCAACAATCATGATTATACTTAATAATGCAGATTATGTTTCTATAGAAAATCATAGTCATTACTATAAAAACATCGAGACCTGGAGACATGCACAGAGAAGAAAAATGTAGACAGAAAAATACAACCTCCCTTTTCATTTGTTATCCAGCTAACATCAGCGCAGACAAGTTGTTTTCGGCAGAATATTAAAAAGTAAAAGATGTGAAGTAAGAACATTCACATCTTCCGTGAAGACACCAGTCACATAGAAGTGTCCGGTGGATGAGTCCTGTTTACTAGCCGATGATAATGATAAAGCAGTCCCGCATCCGTAGCGTAACAAATAAACCCAGCAGGCAGCCAGGCCATCATCACACCCATTATTAACCCAAACTTGGTCAAGGCTAATCCTCCACAACATGTCATAATAATCCGACACGAGGAAGTCTGGATCCAAGGAACAGCAACCTCTGTTAAGATTATATTCGCACCAAGCTAGCTTCCAGCTAATGAAACTTTTAGGGACCCACCTCTTAATGTTGAAAACGACAGCAGCCCAGTGTCCGATGATAACCTGACTACAACCTTAGTGCTGCTGTTATCTGGCAGCAGGGTGGCAAGCTGCCACATAACACGTTTATAGACCCGGGTACCATATTAGTTAGCGTTAGCTGTCAGACTGGCCAGCTTCTTGACCTTAGCCTGACAACATGCTAACTAGCCAGCTGGATTCATTTATAATCCGCTCAGTATCAAAATAAACCCGCACACCGTTTCATGCCATCTTTAAACCTCTCCTCCTCTTCTTTAACAGCAGCTCCGTCCTCGGGCTTTAGCCGAAAACCGTTAGTCCGACTCGTATATGCCGTTTAAAGTAGCCTAGCATGCTAATACTGGCTAGCTAACATCACGGCTTGCCGTTACGCAGTCTCTCCGGTTAAAGGCACGGAGCTGTCACGATAACAACACACCTTCAGGTTTGCCGAGTGGACACCAGGGAGACGGCGGAGGTCGCGGCGGATGTGTTTCAGACACTGAAGAGGCTCATGGATGTCGGTCCCAGGCACCAAAACTGGTTAACGGCGGAGAAAAACATCCAGGAGGCTAACGTCATAACAGTGAAGCTAACGCAGCCAGTTTGGATTTTACAGTTCAATGTACACGGGCGCTGCGCTTTGGCGCCATCTACAGACTACAGGTGGAACTGTGCCTCCCGCCCCAGCTGCACACATTCATGTTTTTATCAGAATAAACTTTATTTCACCATGTATACACACATACAAACGCTCTGACTCGGATTTCGCATTGCTGTCGGTGTACTTAAATAATGTACATGTATAATATGGTGAAAATGAAAGGTGATCTGTTTTCTATAGAAACATACAGTAGTTTACATCATAAGTAAACTCAGATGGTAGCTGGAAATTACATAAATTAATACAGAATAGATCATAAAAACTAAGAATACAGACAATGTATGTCTTTTGCAGCCCCACATGAACAAAATCTTAGCTTCATGAAAGTCATAATGTTCAGTTTATGTTGACTGAGCAAAGAGGTTATTTCTCTTTGTGTCTACATGTTTTTCTTCTCAGTGCAAGTCAACGGCATGTATTAAGGCTTCCAAGTAATGACTGTACCTTATATAGAAGCATCATAAATCATAAGTATTATCAGGCTTGTTGCTATAGAATCATTAATTGGTTGGGGTGAAAGGGTTTGTTGCAGACCATGAACACCCCCATAGTAACAGCAAGGGGTGTTACTTACACTGTCTGCACAGTTATAAGGCAAGTGAGTATTTTGACCATATCGTAATTTTAATGTATACTTTCCAACCTCGACCAAAATATACCTGAATGCCTATTGGATTTATTAGGTGCTCCATCTCATGTGTCAAAGTATTCCACTGCATGGCTAAGCCTTAAGATGAAAGAATATCCACATGGCCCTCTTCTTTTCCTGACCTAAACCCTATTAAGAACTTGTTCTAGTTCTTGGGCTCCTTATTGATGTCAGTTGTACAATGAAAAGAGAGAAAAAATAGATAGGCATGAGAAGAACTAATAAAATCAGAGAAACACAGAAGAGATCTTTGGTAGTAATGTATACTTCAAGGGTGGACATTGGCAATGTTTAAAATTTTCTGTTTTGTAATTAAATACAATCAAATGACAAATCCAAAAATGTTAGTTACTCTGTATCTAATGTCTTTCAACTTTCATATCCTTCCCTAGACAGTCTGTGGTTGAGGATTTTATTTACACCTCTTGTAGGTTAAGAGGAAGGTTAATATTCATCCATGTTTCTAGTTTCCCTGTTGTCTCCATTACCTCCCTAAGAATATGTCTGGCCTTTAAGTTGCAAAATATTTCACCAATGCACATAGCTCCTATTTAAAGTAAAAACTGATTTCTACAATTGAATGTAAGCTGATTAAGAATATATAATATAAAATAACTGCGCAAGTATTCACCCCCTTCAAGTCAGTATTGAGTAGATGCACCTTTGTCTGCAATCACAGCACTGACTATGTGGATACATCTCAATCACAGTTTTATTCCATTTGTCTTAGGAGAAACTGCTTAAGCTCTGTCAGGTTCAACAGGGCTCAGGTATGAACAGCCCGTTTCAAGTCCAGCCACAAATACTCTGTTGGATTGAGCTCTGGGCTTTGACTCAGACACTCCAGAACATTCATCTTATCCCTTAGTCTTGTTTTACAGACTGGATCAGATTGTCCTGTATCTTCTGCAGCATTCATTTTACCATCTCACTTAAGAAGCCATGATGCTGCTAGACCTTGTAGAGAAGCTTTAAACCCGAAAGCTTGAGTTCACTTTGTAGACACTCAAGCAAAATTCCATGTACAAGACAGCTCCGTGTGATTTACTCATCTGGTATTCCCTGGTCATCTGAAAAAACAGATTTGTTGGAAGTGGGGATGGCTCTGTGAATTTTTTTTTGCCCCCCCATCAGATCCCGATTTAACATTAAGTACTGGCTGATCAAAGTCCTGACCCAATCTTTTTTTTTTTTTTTTTTAAAAAAAGAACATTTCTTCCTCTGGAGATTTATAAAAGCTTTTCTTATCCTTGTAAATTCCTAGATCACGTGTGCACCATGAAACTGGACTCAGTCCAATAAATAGTTCTGTCAAAGTTAATCAAAGTTAGCAAGGAGATAGATAGAATACAATTCCACTGAGTTGGCATTTTAATAGTAGATAAAAAAAAGGTCAAGTGTACAATATTATTTTGGCCAAATTATGTCTTATGCTGTTTTGTGTCTGCAGTAATGAGATGTTGTGTTTCAAGAAAACACTCAAATGTGTTAAGTCCCAAACAAGCCTTGCATGTGCACCCTTAAATGTTTTGATTCCTGACTGGACCTAAGTATATTTCTCTTTTTCTCACCTTGTTTGTTTTGTTTCTATTTTGTTTTAAGTTTTATGTTGTGCAGTCATGCTCAGTCTGGTTTCACTGTGCTTTATACATTTTTTTGCCTTTCTTTAAAAGCCAGATTTTGATTCTAAATAAAGGTGGAAAGAAAACAAAATGATCCTTCTTCCACTGTGATGAGAGACAGTCGAGCTAAACTCACTGTTCTGTTTTACATTTGACTCACTCATCAGTTTGAACTTCCTGAGGAGGGAAAACTTTTGTAGATAAAATATAATATATGCAGTACAGTGATATTAAATGAAATCAGACCATAGTAAATAATTTAAAAAGATATTACAAATAAATATTATTTATATCATGAAAACAATGTTTCATTAATAAGTGCTATATATATTTTACATTTTACTTCATCACATGTATTGTATGGACATGGCTAATATTTGCTTGGCAGATTCAAGTTTTCCATACAATACATTAATAAATAAATAAACAATAAGCACTATTATTATTGTTCTTTCTGCTACTGTAAGAACATTTTATTGCTATTGCTAATAGCATTCTAAGTTTCGGACTTTATGTGTAATTTTATATTGTGGGGCTTTGACCTTATTGGTCCCCGCTGTCTTTAACTACAACACTGTTTGACGTAAACATCCAAATGAAGACATTTGATTGGCTCTCAAATTTAAACGCGACAAAGAATTAGCCAATCAGGGAAGCTGTTCTTGGTCGTTGCCAGCAACGAACGTACACAGTTAAATATTCAGGAAGTGGCGTGTGGCCGTGCGGTCAGTCAGAGCTGGTTTGAAGGGCTTGTATTAAATGATAAATTATGTTCTAATAATCAATTTATTTTGTATAAGGTTGTCGGTAAACGTGCAGCTGTCTCTGTCTTTTCTGTTGGCATGAATCTCGGGTGAGTCTTTAACAGTAACAATAGCTAGCTAGGCTAATGCATTTAGCGATGTGTCGCAGTTCAATTCAATTTAATTTCTGTAGCGTCAATAACAATAGAAATTGTCTCAAGACGCTTTACAAAATCCGGCAGTGAAATTGATTATTTTGTTATCAGCGTGCGAAAAAAAAAAACACACAACATGTCTGGCGATACAGATGATAGAAGGATATTAATGTGTAAATATGAATTTGTCCTGATTAACTCTCCTGGTTTTTACCGCGTGTTAGCAAAAGATGAATGAAACTAATTAGCTGGAAACACTAATGTGACTACAAATCCCATTAATAAGAAAGATTGCAGGAGTCCAGAGTCTGGTAAATGAGCCAGTTTGTTAAGTATACCTGTCTGTTTTAAACTCAGCCCAGTTAAACAATAAATGAGTAAATGTTCAGTTTTAGTTGAATCTGGGGCGGTGATTCAGCTGTAGTGAAATGCTGAACTTGAGCTCCAGTAGCTCCCCAGTAGGATCAGACCACACGTCCATCAGTGATCGTTGGTTCATGACCCTGTCTCTAGTTCTTGTCCTTCCTTGGACCACGTTTGATTGGTACTGACCACTGCAGACCAGGAACACCCAATAAGACCTGCAGTTCTGAAAATGTTCTAACCCAGTCGTCTAGCCGTCGCAGTTTGTTTTTGTCAAAGTCTCTCAAATCCTTCCAGTTGAACTTTTTTCTTATTAGTTTGATATTCATTCTATTTATTTATTAAAACTGATATACTCTTAACCAGTGTAGTCTAACATCAGCTTTGAGGACAAAATACTCACCTGATGCCTGATATATCCCACCCACTGACAGGAGCCATGAGAACCAGATAATAAAAACTTAACTAGTATAGGGCTTGCCTAGGATGCTGTTGGACTTCCTATGATGCACTAAGCTCCTGTACTATAATTCCTTCTCTCTTGCTATCCATACGTTTGTTTGCTACCACTGTATACCATGTTAGTTGCTGTGTGTTCCCCAGCACTGAATAATCTTCGCCTCTGTTTGTGAACAGAGACGGGCTGCTGTTCGAACTTGAAAATGGAAAACCCCGGCTGTTTTTACTCAGCCACAGTGAGTAAATTGCTTGTGTTACAATGAATGAATTAAGCATTCACTCAGTTATTTGCTCTTCTCTTTGGATCCTAACTTAATGAGCATTCATGCAGAAGTGGAAATTGCAGACCACATTTGACCTTGATTTGACCTGAGAATGTTGCCTTGATCTTCACTGATTGGCTGGGCGGAAACCACATGCAATTTAAAATGTGTGCTGAAGTTACCAAATATGGTTCCTTGCCCTATAAAGGGTTACAATATTCACCTGATCTGAAGTGTTCATGCAGATAATTAGATCTTTGTAAAACTGTTCAACATTATACATTATGATCAAAATCCTGAGCCAGACTGCTCACGTTCATCTTTCCCATTTTTCTTTTTCTGCAGGAGCTGAGAAAAACCCAGTAAAGGTAGGGCTCTGGCTCTTACATTTCCATACATAAAAGCACCCAGTTGGCCTCATGTAGCAGTGTATGGCACATGTTTGTGTTTCAAACTGTCCTACATTACAGTGATGTGATTAGTTGTGATGTATCTCCAGCAGCCTCCCTTCAGGCCCAGAGCAGCTAACATCCTGAGCTGCAGGCAGCCTTCCTGTGTGGAGGAGGCACAGGAAGAGGAGCGTCCACCTAGGCGACCGTCAGGGAGGCACAAAGAGGCCAGGCATAAGGCTGGAGGAGCTGCTGCCTCATGTACCTCGAACACCACCTTGACTTCATTAAAGTCACAGGATCATCACAAAGGGAGTGGAGTTAAATTAGTGCCCAAGGTAAGGGTTAGGTTTTTCTCTCGAAAAGCTACTACACACAATATCTGACCAACAAGTTTAGACACACCTACTCATCAACAGATTTTCTAATTCCTACCTTGTAGTCTTGATTTCTCAATAAATGCTCAATAGCAAGATTAGGAACAGCAGCAGATCATTTAAGTCCTGCTTTAAGTTACGAGGTGGGGTCGAGGTGAATTGGACTTTTTTGTCCAGAACATCCCACAGATGCTGGATTGCAATGGGAAATGGAATGGAGGCCAAGTCAACACCTTGAACTTACTGTTGTTGTTCCTCAAACCATTATTGAGCTAGGGAATATTATCTTGCTGGAAGAGGTCATCAGGGCATCAGCGGCTGAACTTTTTGACAGGACCACATGGGTCAGCCTTTGCTCCTCACGTCCATCGTTAATCCTGTCCATCCATGACCCTGTGTCTGGTTTTTATCCTACCTTGGACCATTGATAGGTGCTGTACACTCCACAAGAGCTGCAGCTTTAGAGATGTTCTCACCCAATCATCTAGTTTGGTACTTGTCAAAGTCTCTCTAATCCTTCCAGTTGAACATTTTTCCTGCTTCTAATCAACTTTGAGAACAAAACCTTGAACTTGCCACCCACTCACAGGAGCCATGATAACCAGATAATCAGTGGTTATAATGTTATGGCTGAGTTGTGTTTGTATGTGTGTGTGATGAAGGTGAAGGGAGACAAACACAAACATGGCGGTACTGCTGGACCCCAGAGAGCCAATGGGAAAACAGCACAGAGCACTTGGGGTCAGGATGGCAGAAAAGCGGGACGTAACGACACGCTGAGCGGCGAAGACGCAGGTCTGAAGGACAGCGTGGTGTGTCTGACCAATGAGCAGCTCCAGCAGATCCTCAACTCTGTCCAGACCTCCAGTAACAACCAACAACCAGCAGAGGATCAAAGGACACAAGGTAGTGATGGTAGAGTGGTGACGGTAGAAACAGAGGAGGCCTGACGGAGAACTGGAAATTATAAACACTTAATTTTCCTTTCTCTGGTAGGAAATGACACTAGCTCAAAATGTGACTCCTTGGGGAATGGAGGAGGAGGAGGAGGAGGAGGAGAGGCAAAGGAGGAAGACAGAGGAAGGACAAGTGAAAGCTTACAAGAAAAACATAGGTGAGGTGCCTATCATACAGATTTTTTCTAGATGTAATCCCATAAAGAGGACAGGGAAATGTTTATTTTTTCATTCAGAAATCTGAGTTTGTGAAACGCTGGTTTAAAGCCGAATGTTTCTGCTGTGGTTCAGGCCGTCTGGATGTCTGTTGAGCTGGATGGAGGGACGACAGTCGGACAACAGGAAGGCCATCGACGCCAAGAAGGCTCAGTGGAAGAGAGAACTTGGTACACACACTCAAAGATATTTGATTTATTGTAATGACAAAGGGAGTTTCAGGCCCCCTTCTAGGTTTTATGGCATTTTTATTTTTTTTAACAAAACGTTAGAAGTTCATCTGACTTCCTGGCTAATGTTCCCCGGTACAGCTGCAAGTAACTCATATGTCTGTGTCATAACACAGAGGTCAGACTGGTTTTGTGAGGCAGGAAGCACTTTATTAAAGACATTAAATGAGATTTTGTGTGTTTTGTGTGTTTTGTAGATGAACAGCTGGCTCTGAAGCAGCAGCAGCAGCAGCAGCATTCAGCTCCTGGCAGACTGCAGGTAAGGCACATATTTCAGCTTCTCAATAGTTTGACTTGGTTTGTTGTTTTGATCACAGGAATTCATCATTCAACAGATTAATTTCATTAACAGTTAAGCAAGATAAACAAATTTGGATCCACATAAGTCTGCTAGTTGTGTTGAATATTTGATGTTAACAACTAATTAATAACAAAGTAAATCATTTATTTGAGTGATATAAGAGAAGCCGAGACTGATTTGAGGTCAGATTTGACTTGACAAGATTTGACTTGTTAAATATTTCATGATCTTTCTTTGTGTTTCAGGTGGAGGAGGATGCAGAGAGTGTGTTATCAGCCCAGAGCACAGTCAGCCACAGAGAGCAGCCTGCAGCCATCAGATCCAGCCTCAGACTCGGGGTAAACCTGACTGAATTATCTCTTTACACTTCTGCAGCTTAGTTTACAGACGTTTACAGGATGAAAAGTTTTGTTAGTATCTTTAATTTTCTGTCTCGATTAATGAGCTGCACAAAAACCAATTCAAAGAATGCACACCCACTTTACACCTTTACACCTAAGCGGACATGGTTTGTAACAGAGATTCCTCTGTGGAAACGGCACTTTCAAAAAAAATACTTGCAGATGATCACATGTGTGTCTGTAAATGTCTGCCATATTTAAACACAACAGGCTGCAGTGTGGGGAGCTTTGAAAGCTAGCAAGCAGACAGTGTAGCTATCAGTGTAGCTAGCATGACGGCAGATGTAAGGAAAACACGCACATAAAAAGAGCTCTTACTTGAAACACACCCAAACCTGCCAGTAGATTTCTGCAGGACTAACACGTCACTCAAATCTCCAGAATCCAGCTGCCTTGTAACACATCTGTAGCCTGGTGTAACACAATATTTTGATTACATTACAGGACATAGTTCAGTGCATAAAACTGGATAGTCCTACAACCAATCAGAGCCAATTAGTGGTAAACTAATTCAACTCGATATCTCTCAGAAGATGTGTATGACGTCTATGTCTGTCCTTCTGTCCACATAAAGCCCTGCACAAATGATTTGATAGGCTCAGCAGATCTTTGTTGGAGCATGATCAGTTAGGGTCAGATAGTCTGCCATATATTCTTATATTTCCTTCTCCCAGCACCGTGGAAGTGGATAAAGAAATATAATTTTATCTACAGTTTTTAATCAGTAAAAATATGAATTTTCAAAAACAGCAAAGAAAAAAAATATTAGTTATTTGATTCTTAGTACTTTAAATGCATTATAGGTCCAGTGTAGAGGATTCGGTGGCATCCAGTAGTCAAATTCCAGATGTCAACCAACTGATTACTCACATTACACTCGTCGTTTTCTACCAATGAGTAGTGGATAATATGAATATGAATCTGTACCATTTATAGGCCGGGAGAAAGACTGATACAGGAAGCTTTATGCTTTCTATTTGTAATCTGAGTAGTATAGACTGATCACTTTTTAAGCAGGCTCGGTTTCATCAGCATTCATTTTCCAAAATGGTGGTGACTGAATTATTTTAAGCCGAAATTCAGAAAATATCTTTTAGCCTGAAGTTGTTAAAGCAAAAGCATTTAGTTGTGCAGGTGAATTTAAGGATCTTTCATCAAACATTGCAAAGGGGAAAATAATACTTCTTGTGTCGTTTCTGTAGGAGGTCACCCCTATGGAGGAGGTGCTGAGCGTTGAGAGGAAAGAGGAGCAGAGGAGACGCTGGCTAGAGGAGCTGGACCGCCAGAGAGAAGAGACGACTGAACGCAGGCGACGAGAGAAACTGCTGCAGAATCAGGTGCAGTAGAGGTCGGTGCAGGAGATCCAGTTTTGTCTTCATGGGTAACATGTTTGTGTTTCTGCAGACGGAGGACCACGAGCTCTGGGCCGCGCACTTTGACTCGCTGCAGAGGAGGCCTCTGGTCCGGGCTGCAGCTCCGTCAGCTCCTCCTCTGGCTCAGCCCAGTGGCTCCGAGCGAGGAGAGTGGGAGCCCTCGTCCAGTCTGTCGCTGTGGGAGGCCACGAGCAGCTTAGGAGCGGAGAGTGTCGCAGGAGCCAGCATTGATACAACTAGCGGATACCCGACCAAGACCAGGTAGGAGGGAAGGTACTGCTGCTCTAGAAGCCTGTTAGTCCCTAAAGTATTTGAGTATATATTTAGTTTTTCTTTGTTTCATACAGTTATCTGAGGACCATGACCTCCCTACTGGACCCTGTCCAGATAGAAGAGAGAGAGAAGAGGAGGCTCAAACAACTCGAGCAGCAGGTAAGAGGAGGTGCAGGAAACAAAAGGGAAAGAATGGTGGTGGAACTTATCTGTTGGAAAATAAGAAATCAGAACATGGTGGTCTTTCTGTGTGTTTAATTCAACATCTGCAGATGGGCTCACTGCACAGACGAAGAATGAGCTGAGACTCCGCAGTGTAGATCTGTTTTGTTCTACTTATCTACTGGAGGTCACATTGTTCACTGCTTTCAGCTATCTGTCTGGCTCCCAGGCACAGGCCCTGAAAGAACACGAGAATACTGCACATGATATATGCCTCAGTAGACTTAGAGTTTAAAATAGCATCTAAATCAGGAATGTCAAAACATACGGCCCGCAGGCCAAAACCGGACCGCACATTGAAGATCGTAACTGCAATTTTTCAATAAATGTAACTGCTCTTGCTAATTTATCCACTATTTTAGAGTGAGTAGGGGACATAACACACCATCCAGAACTAAACAGCAGACAGCCATGTGCTGAAACTGTACTTATTTTTCTTAAGTGATTTCAGCTTGTTCATAAAATGTTTTGTAAAAGGAGAGTTCATCTCATCTCATGTAATCTCTGTATCTTCCAAATCCTCCCCCAGCGAGCAATCGAGGCCCAGGTGGAGGAGCGGCGGCGACAGAAGGAGCAAGAGGAGGCGAAGAAGAGGCAAGAGGAGGAGGAGGAAGAGAGGAGGATAGCGCTGGAAAGAGAGATGCTGCAGAGACAGTATGAGCTGGACACACTGAGGGAAAGGCAGAAGGTCTGAGAGCATTTTATTTTATTTTATTGTATTTATTCATAATTTTTCTGTCTTGTTGTCTTATATGGAAATATTTTCCCTTAGAACATTTTGCTTTACTGTTTTTGCATATGTTTGACTGTGTATGTGTGTGTGTCCTAAGGAGCAGCCAGTCAATGAAGAAGAGCAACCAAAGAAAGGTTACGATGATATTGGAGTGCAGGAAACACCGGAGTCTAGTGGTGAGTCAAGCTACTACAGTACTGCTATTACAAACACTACAGACGTTTAGGTTGGTGTGAAGTAAACAGATTCTTAAGTAAGTCTGTCGTAGTCATACATGAAGTTATTTGATTCCTAGTACTTGCGTTAAAGGTCCAGTGTAGAGGATTTACTGGCATCTAGTGGTGAGATTGCAGACTGCAAGCAAAAAAAAAAAGTCACTAGAAGAGCTCGGATCGCCAATGAGATGAACACCTTTACACATCACTTCCATGCTGTAGCTTGACATTCACCTTCCCAGTAATGTAACCCACGCATTGCAAATTCCAACAGCTGTGATTGGTGTTTAGATTTCCTCAGAATACTCCCCATCAGACGCCTGCTCTCTTTTCTGTTGCAGTGATTTCAGTGAAAGTAAATGTTATTCAACATTCATTAGCTCCAACTCCAATATGAGCCGCTCAGTTTGAAGAACACACAGAAACCCGACACAGATGACTGGCGGCTTTCTTGCATTTTAAATTGTAAAGTATAAATGTTTAAAACACTGTAACCCTCCACGGTGACGACCTACGGCTGGAGCATAAACCCAGCTTTTAAAAATGAGTCAAAATAAGTATGTTTTTTTAAGCGGATTCAGACAGACTCTGATTAGTAACGACCAATAGCGCTTCCCACTTTCAGCCATTGGTGAGCACCTTCACAAATGCTGATCCAGTGTTTCTGATGATCAGCGCTTCAGTCATGAGCTCTTCGTGACACTGTGCCTGGTCGACAAGTTAACTCTTAGCTCTTTAATGCATCTTGTCAAAATGCAGGTTCTTTGATCGCTCTGCTGTTTGTTTGTGTTCAGCAGTTACCACACGAGCCGAGGGTTTGGAGGACGGCGACGGTTCGGCCTCTTCTCACAGAGACACAGCTGTACAGACAGGTAACACAACCAATGCTGAAACTAGAACAGCTGTCAGGACGTCTGTATGAGTGTATTACAACAAGTTGTTAACTGATTTAAATTCTGTTTCCAATCTTCTTAATTATACAGGCACTTGCCAGTTCATTAGGTACACGTTTATTAGGCACACTAGCCAAAACGTTCCATTGTAACAGTTCTGCTCTAAATATTGTCTTCATGAAGGTTCTGGTATTCAGCATTGGTTACAAATAACTGAGAGAGCTGTTGATTCAACTGTGTTTTTCATGTGGAGGCTGTGGTTTGTAGCTTGTTGCAAAATATGTATCATCTCCTCAATTTAATCCAGTTTAAGTTGAATTAACGAAGTGGCAAGTGAGTGTACAATGATTTAAGTTACTAATATCTTGGAAACCAACACATGGGTGAAACTCACATCAGAACAAAAACATAATTAAATCAACCTTTACTCAGGTCTTTTATTTAGACGCGACAGCACGCAGTGAAAACTTTATCACAAATGAGTGTGTGCTTCAAATCCTCTCTCTCTGTGCAGAAGCCACTCTCAGTCTACCGCTTAGAGTTCAGACTCCGGACGTCACACAGCTCCAGCCGCCTCCAAACGGCCGGAGCCGAGCGCTGAGGACGGGGAAGGAGAACGTCTGTGTGACGGCAGGAGGTGACCCGTACGAGGCGTTTGCCAGGACGGAGAGGAGCAGGAGAGACAAGAGGAGGCCAGAGTGGAACACACAGAGGTAGAAATTGACGCCATCTTTAAACGAAAGAACTGGATTTGGTTTCATAAATAAATATCAGTCTGCTATATTTCAGGCGGCCTTTTTCATGGATTTTACGTAGGGCTGATTTCCAACATCGTTTTGACTCTGATTCAGTATCAAATCATTTAGAGATATTTCAGTTACAAAACAATTTAACTTGAAAATAAAAGTAATATGGTTCCAGAGATTTGTGGTATTTCCACAATATTTTTTCTCTAGTCTCACATCTTTCCTGTGTCTTCGCTTTAGTTTTAAATCCAATCATCTTTCAGGTCTGACGGTGCTCTGAGAGTAGGAGCTTCTGTCATGTTTTGGATCATTTTCATATTGACTAATCTCTTGGCAAGGTGTTGCAAGATTTGCTGTATGAAACCTGTCTTGATCAGAGGATCGTATGAACTGAATCTTACAAATTTTAGTGGGAAAATCTCAAACAATAGTCTTCTGACTTGTCCACATGTTGTTGATCAAACTGCAGACAGGCAGAAAAGTTTTTTTTTTTTTTTTCGACAGCAGTGTCTTTGTTCTTTCCACTCTGCCATGTACATCATGGTCAGTGTTCTCCTGATGGTGGATTCATGAACATTAACATTAGTCAATGTGAGAGTTTAGTTGCTTAGAAGTTACCCTGAGTTCCTTTGTGACCTCTCAGACTATTATGCGTCTTCTCCTCTGATGCTCCAGACCCAGCCGTCGCTTCGTTCCAGCCTCGGAGCGCTACCCGGCCGCTCTGCAGAGGAACAGGCAGGAAAGTCGACTAAAGAGACAGGCGGAGCTCCTCGCTCTGCAGGAGAGGACCCGTCTGTCGAGGACCGACCCACCTCCTCCTCCTCAACTTGCTCTTCCTCCTTCTCGGCAGCAGAATGAGTCTCGTCTCGGCCCCAGCGTCACACAGACCAGGACCAGTCCCTGCAGGAAGGTAATCATACTTCTTCACACTTAAATAAATATAGATTATTCAGCTTCATCACTATTAGGCTGAGCTTCATTGTAAACGTCTGTTTCAGGTGGAAACTGGTTCCAGAGGACACGGCAACGCCACCGCCACCAACGCTGAAAGGTGAGCAGCACCACACAACACTGCCTAAACAAAAAGAAGAGAAAAACGGGAAAAACGAATGTTTTGAGATTTTACTGACACAATTTGTTTATTGAACAAACAAAAAATCAGTTACCTATAAACTGGTCAAATGTTTCTCTCATTTCATATGAATAATGAACTGAGACAGATTTCATATTTATATTTATGATTAATCATAATAATAATTCATACAATTGTGACCCAGATTATGTCATTTACTGTCTTTTAGTGGGAAAAAAAGTTGCATTTGTAATATTTAAATTCAGTTAAACTGTAGTTTTCTGACAAACTTGTGTACTGGCAGCAAATTGATGTTAGTGAGTCTGAGCGCCTGTAGGATGATTTAATAAAACATCAATAAATTGATTGAACGAGGACAGAACAAACTGTTGAAGCTGCTGGAGATGAGATTTCACGTCATAACATCTGTCCCAAATGAATGGAAAACACAATTTAAAGTGATCACAGAAAGGAAATCAAAAGTGAGGATATCAGAGCCTACTTTTTTTTTTTATTTAATTCATTTTAAGGACATTTTTTGTTTCTTGGTGTTTTCATTCAATTATTATGTCACAAATTCTATCACATTTCATTTCTGCACTAACGACAGGCAGCTTGTTTCAAAGTCACGTTCGTTCTGATCAACAGAAATGTTTTTCATAGAGAACTACAAAACCATTGACTGCTGTAAACTTCTTATTCACTGACAAAAACGTGCGGTTTTATATGAAATAACAGCTGTTGTCTCATTTGGTTTTCAGTTTTCATCTCATCTATTCAAGGACGAAAGATACATTTAATTGTTAAGCGTTATTATTTATTACTTTCCACAGTTGACTGTGTTTATTCATCTTAAAATCCATATATTCGCTCCACAGTCGCTCAGACTCATATTACTCCCTCATCCTTCAATCCGCTGTCAGTTAAAACCAGACGACCAGTTAAATTTAATTTAAACGCATCAGTGAGGTCAGTGGAGAAGATATACTCGACCAGTTCAGTTTATTTATTTATTTAGAAATAACCTGACCTGGACGACTAAGAACCTTCACAGACCTCTAATGTTTAGTGTGGTCATGTCCTCCAGGGGGCGCTCTCCTCCCATCCCAGCAGTCAGACACAGAGGTCGGGGTCAGCTGGCGTCCTCTCCTCCTCCTCCTCCTCCTCCTCCTCCCCTGCTCCTGGAGTTTGTTCCTTACGTCCGGACAGATGAAGTCTTCAGCCTGGACCCCCTGGAGCCCGCTGACACCCCTCCACCTCTCACTCACTCAGGTTAGACTCTTTAAAACTTTATCATCGTTTCAAAACTCATCATTTACTTCAGAAAAGTTGAAGCCAGAATCTCGTATGAGTAATTTTACTGTTTTTTGTTTTTAAATGTATGTAAATAAAAATAGAGACAAACTCATTAACTGCTTCACTTTAGTTATTAGTGTTATCAGACTGGAGAATATATCTCTCTCTTCCTCTTCCTACTCCTCATCTATCCCTCTCTTCTCATATTTCCCCTTGTCTAGCTCTCTCTTTGTCTCTCTCCTTCTCTCTCTCTTCCTCTCCTCTATTCTCCTCTCTCTCTCTTCTTCATCTATTGATCTCTATTCTCATGTATCCCCTCCCTCTTCACGTCTATCCCTCCCCACCATCTGTCCCCCTCTCCTCCTCTTCTCCACTATCCCTCTTTCTCTCTCTTATCCTCCTACACCCTCTAATCCACTCACCCACATTATATTTAATCATTATTAGTTAGTTCTTAGGCACTCTCCAACTTCACACAGTGGGTTGTTCCTATTTAATCTCGCTGCTCCTCTGTACCTGTAACAAATAATAAACCTGTTAGTGATTTAAAAAAAATATATAAATGTAGTTGTCACACTAGTCTCCAGTGGAAGTAGATGTATTGCGTGAGCAGGTGTCTGAAAAAAGTGACTCTTTCCTGGTCGGCAGCTCCTCCCCCACATGGACACCACCTCCTCCACCCAGAGCTGCTACGAAACAAACACACCCTCCGACAGCAGGAGATCCTCAGAGGACTGGCTCAGCTACGGCAGGTAACACACAGACACACAGGTTGACTTTAGTTCCATCTAAAGGTTTAGTGTGTCTCTTTCTCTCATGTGTCCGTCTCCTCGTCTCTCTCCATCGTCTGTCCGTCTCTCTCTCTTCTCTACAATCAGTGACGTTGAGCATAAATAAAACCGGGGACTTCAGTTTCAAGCAGCAGAGTTCAGAAAGATCTCTTTGATTTTTTTAACATTTAGCGTGTCTGACCCGACGTAGGAAGCAGGATTAAATCAGCTGTTCACATTCAGTCAGACTCTAAATCAAACTTTTAAAGTCAAAGACGTGTAACTCCTCAATTACCTCAGTTTCTATAAAGGACAAGTCACAGAGACATGTTCATGTGATCAAACGGTTTTCAATGAACCAATTGAGCTGGATGAGAATAAATGGGACAGTTTACATTTATTTCACCCATGTCTGATCTAAACTCATAAGAACGTAGACACATTTAATGATGTACAGTCCCCTTTCTTGTGTGTTTTCAGGGTTTACTACAGAAGCAGAGGGAGCTGGAGACGGATCTGAAGCGCCATGACAACCAGCACCGGTCGCCCTCGACAACACAGTGACCTGTGAGGCAGGATGAAGACGTTTTCATTCAGCAGGAAACCTTCAGTCTCATTAATCGCTGAGGATCATTCACCAACTCAATGTGCCAAAACATGACCTGCTGAGTCATCTGATCACGAGTGTCCAGCTTTTAGTACGTCTGGCGATAAAATGATGAACACAGACAGTAGAATACACCGCTGGATCTTTGATGTCAGCTGTACACACTCGGAACTTAAAGTTGGCCACTTGTGATTGTAGTAATGTTCATTTGATGTTGAAACGGTGTCAGAAAGGTGGTAACTCAACTGGATAATAGTTGTGGGGGATGTAATTTGTGGTGCTGTTAAACCGGATTGAATTAAACAATAAAGTCTTTCTGTTATTAACCCTAGCCCATTGACTGCATTGGGTTGTCAAAATAATAGGAACGTGTCAATTCAACAGCACTACAAACCACAGCCTCCATAATGAAAACATAGCTGAATGAACAGCTCTCTCAGTTATTTGAAATTTTGTTTTAGTGAAGGACGGTCGGATGGACTTTGTGAAGCCCAAGTTGTGTTTGTTCATATTTGGGCTGAGCAGGAGGCTGGTCCTGGGTAACGCATCTCCACCCTCCGTCATCTCAGTGTTCTCTTTAAATGTCTTTTTCTACCTCTCAAAACTCAACACCACCTAACAGACAAACTTTCCTCCTGCTGCTCACGGGCTGAATCTAAGAGGTTGAGCAAGACGCTGGGAAGATTTTATAGTAAAGTTTGTTTTTAACGCACTTTGTATAAGAATGTCACTGGACCAGTCTTTACATGTTTTATACAGAGAAGCTCCGTCGACCTGTTTACACTAAGACCTTTTTTTTTGTTTCTGCTGGTCGAGGGGTTTCTGTTTGTGCGCCTGTGTTTTTATTGTACCTTTTTTTTTTATTTATTGTAAACATAATAAATAATGTATTAGTGTTTTGATTGTTTGTTTGTTTTCCTTTAGGCTGTTTGACAAGAAGAGCATAATATTTGTGAGTTTTACAGTTC
>JASGAT010369739.1:0-12398 GCA_030220025.1 Chelon auratus | reverse complement strand
TTCCTCTATGTTGATTTTGGAGCGGCGGCCCGCCATGGTTTAATTTTCTGCCGCCGCTGTATCAGAAATGGGGCCAGGGGCGGAGTGGGCGGAGTTTCCCGGTCAGCCGGCCAAAGGATTTACGCAGCGGATTACAAATTGAGCGGCCGCGAGGCGAACGCGACCGGCCTGAGCTTATCAGAATCACTGACGTTACTAAATTCTCCGCAAATAGTGGCAAAATACTCCCATATATTATTTAGTATTATATTAAGCGGGGGGGTGCTTTCGGCAGGCCTGCCCCAACTACTAAAAAAACACAGCATCAGCTTCTTCAAGTATAAGTATATATATATATAAAGTATAAGTATATATATATATATATATAAAGTATAAGTATAGTATGGTATAGCCTCAGAAGGTGGCTGAGAACAACAGGGCCAAGGTGCTGTGGGACTTCAGCTTCCAGACTGACAAACAGGTCCTGGCTAACCAACCGGACATAGTGGAAGTAGACAAGGAGCAGAAGAAGGTGGTGGTGATAGATGTGGTGATACCAGCAGACGCCAACATCAGAAAGAAGGAACACGAAAAGGTTGAAAAGTACCAAGGGTTGAAAGAACAGCTGGAGCAGATGTGGAAGGTCAAGGCGAGCGTGATCCCGTGGTAGTAGGAGCAATCAGGGCAGTGATCCCCAAACTTGGGGGAGTGGCTCCAACAGATCCCAGGAACAACATCAGAAGCCTCAGTCCAGAAGAGCGCAGTCTTAGGATCAGCTAAGATACTGCGTAGAACCCTCAAACTCCCAGAGGACCCTAGGAGGGTGAGAGGGACGTTTTTTTTATATATATATATAAACAGGTAAGAGTGTTGTAATATATATATATATAGATATAGATATATAGATATATATATATGAATAAGACTTTTTGCTTTGTGTTAATTTTATTCCTTTCCAAGGCAATTTGACAGGAATGACTTTATATTGTTGATATAGGCTACAGAGTTTAATTATTTTTTTTACATTTTCGGTTCGTGGTGTGCCCATACCTGCCAACACTCCCGATTTATGTGGAAGTCTCCCGATTTTTAACAACTTCTCCTGCCCTGCTCCCGATGTGTAATTTCTCCCGCTATCTCCCGATTTTTAAGTGAAATGAGTCAATGGTATTTCATGTGTCCTGGTACCTAACAACCTGGCAACCCAACCCAAACACTCCCACTCTGCGTGCCTTGTGTCCCATACGTCACTGCCTACATCAATTTCCGGCTACACAAAATGAGCAAGATGGAGACAACAAATGAAAAATATGCTTCAAAGTTTCAATCTGAATGGTGGGACACGTTCACCTTTGTCGTTGCGAGTCACATAAGCGTCTCCCATGCGTCTTGTAAACTGTGTCGGGGTGACTTCTGCATGGAACGCGGAGGGAAAAACGACATTGTGCTAAACGCAAACAAGCAGTGGAGGCATGGAAAGAACACTAAGCATCGGGGCATTCTTGCTGAGGGGCGTGATTGCATATATATATTATATGGCATATATGTATATATATATATATATATTGACCCCATTATCAAGGGGGTAACTATATGAATTTAACGCAAGTGCTCTACAGACTGGAAATTGCTATTTTGAATTTTATTAATTCACAAATGATATATGTTTGGTTTTATTCAGTTACAATTAATAATGAACGTTTTACATTTATATTAGTACGTGTGTGGTTTAAAAACTGAAATTTTTGACAGCAAGGTTTTCTGTTATTATTTTATGTATAATTGTATATTGTACTTTATTGAGATTAAAATTACACATATTCGCCTCCAAGAAGGCTGTATTCCCCATGGGTCGTTTTCCAGAGCATGTACAAACGACCACTGTGGTCGTATAAGTTGGAGGACTTGTTGCCTCTCATCTTGGGTTATCCCTGGCTGTGTAGAAACAACCCTCAGATAAACTGGGTCACAGGTTTTGGGGTGGAGTCAAACCTGTCAGTCATCATGTCTGTTTTCTCTGTCTGTTCCCTCCAAGTCTGCTGATTCCTCTTCTGAGTTCCTAGACCTCTTCATGGTTCCTGAAGTATATCTAGAACTGGAGGGGGTCTTTAATAAGGCCCGAGCCATGTCCTTGCCACCGTATCACCCATGTGACTGTGAGACCTCCTCCCTGGGATGGCAGCCAAGAAGGACAAGACCTTCCGGCCCTGTATTGATAACCATGACCTAAACGACATCCCGATGAAAAAAACGTTACTCCCTGCCACTCATCTCGTCTGCCTTTAAGCTTCTTCACAGAGCCCATATTTTCACCATGCTTGAACTCGGGGGACAAGTGGAAAACAGTGTTCACTGTGTACCTTGTGATGCCATTCGGTCTCCCCAAAGCCCCCGCTGTTTTTGCCCCTGGTCAATGATGTTCTTCATGTTTATCTTGATGACATTTTGATCTTTTCCCAGACCAAAGAGTAACACGTGGGCCATGTTCGCCCACATGGCTGGCGTGGCTCTGCTCAGGATCAACCGGCACAGCGCCAATCATTTGGACTAATTGTTTTCACATTTACGACAGTTTCCCAGCATCCCCTCTAAGTGTCACCAAAGGCTGTAGCTGTAGAAGCCAGCGTACAGCAGCCATGAGGTTGGCGTGAGACCTGAACTTGTACCAACCTACCAACCTTCATCCCACTTTCCATATTTCCCGCATCAAGACTGTCAAGACCAGCCGTTTGGTTCCTCCCTCCAACCCACCTTCTCCACCCAGGTTCATTGATGGCAAGCCTGTTTACACCATTAAAAAACTGTTGGCTGTCTATTGTGGAGGCAGGGGCCACCAGTACCTTGTGATTGGGAGGGCTACAGCCCAGATGAGAGGTTCTTGCAAGTGACATTATGGATAGACTCTGACACAAGACTTTCATAGACTGGAGACGTCCATTACGCAGGGGGGCTGACAAGTTGACTTAAACCGCGTTCTTCCTACGATAAAAGGAGATGGTGCCCTAATGAGACATTTCAAAGGTATAACAAACCCTACAACTGTTTGAAACAACACATTAAAATGCCACTTCATATCAAACTTTCCAGATACAGAAAATGAGAGAGAATTACAGTAAGGGCTGGAGCTACAGCAGGGAAACAAACACAAAAAAAAGGTTTAATTAAAGGAGAAATATAGTCAAATGACTAATACAGAATTTTTGGACTTCATGTGAACCACCAAGCAGACAGCAAGTGGTGCCACAACAGTAACAGGATACAGCAGTCTGCAGCGGTGCAGTAAAAGCCAACTTTAGTAAAAGCCAACTTTACTACCACTCGCTATCTCGTTGGTCTCTATCAACTTTACCAGTATTTTATTGAGGAAGATAGAAAGCTCCCAAATAATGCATCTAAATTTACCTGTAGGATATTTGAAGCTGCTTTTCATTAATGTATAACAGCACCGATTGTGCTGGGCCCACTAACCTAACCGACACCACCATAGTTATACAGTCTTTGTCTACTTGGTCGCTGTCTCTAACTGTTACATTAACTACTGTTTCTGCCATCAGCTGTTAACAACTGTAATAGTCTACTTATGTTAACTGGGTAATTGTACATGAATTAGCAAATCAAATGTTACGTTAGCTTGGTGTCCAGCCACAGTGCTGTATGGGGCATGCGAGATTAACAGTCAATATTTTCATCAAACATAACATTATACAGGGCAACACAGCGGCATGGTGGTTAGTGACCCAACAACCTGTCCAGGGTGTACCCCGCCTCTCGCCCAATGACAGCTGGGGTAGGCTCCAGCCCCTCCGTGACCCTTCACAGGACAAGCAGTTACAGAAGATGAATGAATGAATAAATAACATTATACACAAAATGAATCACATTTACTCACCAAACAATGTTTTCTCATCAATGAAAATCAGCCAGTAGTTCTCAGGTTGACTGTCCAGGTGCGGGTACAATAAATGGGATCCATTTTCAGAGCTTGTTGTAAAAATGAGTTAAATGTGTTCCACTGTTTCTGACGTGTTCGCCATTGTTATTTGGTCAAGAGGTGAAAGCATGCCACTATTTATACTCATTTGCATAGTTCTAGTTCTGTGCTCAATTCCAAGTCAATTGGGACTTATGAAGGAAAGGTGCGCAGGACCAAGCATACACATGGATTCATACGTCTAAACGTTTTTTGGCATATTTACTTTTGCCATCTTTCAGGATAAAATCCTTTGTCATTGTATGTTCAAAAAACATACAATTTCAATTAAATTTTAAATTAAAAAGTCACTGATCAAATTCAAATTTTACTGACTTTGAAAAGTTTCTCAATTCCTACTTCAGCACTTCAAAAGGTACTTTCTGGTTTCAGGATTAATGCAGGTGAAACCAGGAAATGTTGTTTACTCAGTGGATAGAAGGGGTGAAAATTACTAAAAAAGAATAATTTAACACAAAATAGTATGCAGTAATTCATCACATTCAGTAGGGTTTGTCACATATTCTAGTCTCAAAGGGTGTGACGAGATGATGTCTAGAACTGTCCAAGAAGACAAAGAGATTTAATCTCCAAATATGAGAAACAGCCTGGGAGAGATTAATAAATGTTACTAAAAATCTAATTATATCCTGAAGAAACTTCTACCTGATAAATCCACTCAAAGGAGAAATTGAAAAGCTTTTCTTTTCATCCCTCCTTGTTGGGTCATCACAGCACAAATGTCTGTGTGCTATGAAGTGAGAGTGTGTTTTTGTTTGTGCATAATCTACCCAACTTGACTGACATGTGAATGTCCGGTGAGAAATCATACTTCTGTGTTACTGAGAATAGGCAAGGCGATAAAATCGCTATTCTTGTCAGGTATGCACCAGTGAATTGTTCATCAGTTCATCACCTATTTTCCTATGAGGTTTCTTTTTTCCACATTTTTCTTTTTTACCCAAAGCCTGGTTTGAAAAGAGAAGCTTTGGTGTAAGCAGAGAGGCCATGGGGGAGCAAATCCCAGCGGACACTCAAAAAAAGAACAGCTTCAAAAGGGCCTGCAATACCACGGTGAATTGTATAAGGGAGAAAAATGCAATGATTAAAAGTGAAATGTTTGTTTGAAGATACTGTTATTTTGGAACCTCTCTTAAGAGGATTTCTAACTTGAAAAGGAGACAAGAGGTAGAAATAGTGCAAATGTGGGAACAAGACTTGGAACAATTTCCCACAGTTACACATGGTCAAAATTGGTAACTTAGTACACAAGCAGTGTTTGTATTCATCAAAATGTTTGCCACAGTCTCTACACTGAATGCATGATTGAAGGAAATCTATACCTGCTCTCTAATATTATGTTTCAAGTGAAAAAATGAGAGACCACAAGATCTGATCTGAATGGATACAAGACATCTATTTAGCCTGCATTACCATAGCAGGTGTACATTAGTATTCAACAGAGGAGCTGGGATGAGGCTGACTGCATGGGTCAAGTCAGCACCACATCTGGGCTGGGTCAGCTCTGTTTTAACCCAGTGATCGTTATGTAAAATTGCAGGGATGAGAGAGAGTGCATAAACCCACACGTGGCAGAGAAGATGATCACAAATGCAGGCTTCCATGTGAAATTCCCTGAATTTAAATTGGTGGTAGCATTTATGTTTGAATCTTGACAAGAGTTTTATCATACTGAACCATGGAGTTTTCTTATACGGTATAAAATCACACAGATTTTATCTGCTAAAACTCTGTCTGATAACTGAAAAGACCAACAATAACACTGTCTTACAGATGGCTAGAGGATATTATCGTATTAGACTAATTCTTGCAGAGGCTGGGCAACAAAAAGTTTCTGTCTCCGGTCCTCTTCTCTTAGTACAAGGTAATGCATGCATAAAAGCAGAAAATCTGTTACCTAATATGATTATTTTAAGTACTGTTTTTTCAACTTTCCAACTACATATGACAGTTCTTACAGGGCATCGCATCATTGCTTAACTCAACTTTAGTTGATGATAACTATATCAGTTTACTTGTCTTCCAGGTCATGGCCCCCTAAATTTAAAGAGTAAAACTTGTTACTACAAATGAGCAGGTTTCCTACTGAAAATTCTGAGCCTGCAGAACCAGCTATACTCACTATAGACCACTTAATCTTAACCAGAAAGAGGGCAGAGTTTTACTATTTTTATGGTTTGAATTAATTCTATAGTGTTGCCATGGTCATATAAACTAAATAAGAAATTAATTAACAACATGTATATACATAAGGAATGCAATTTTAAAGCATCATTTATTTTTCTATTTATGCACTTCATCATAAATGGTTAAATGACCAGTCTTTTTAGGGGCTCAGTGACCTGCCATCGCAACACAGTGTGTGTCTATGGGGATCTGGAAGGTGCCTTTCAGTAAAACCTGCTTTTTCTGTTTTGGGGATTAATATACTGTATACAATTTCTTACACACAGAACGAATGGATCATGTCAGGGACCATTTTGAACTTAAGTTAGAATGGATTTTTATAGAGGGATCAGTGAATGAATGAGAGAATCTACCACTTGTCAGTGAGTTGTATTGTATTGTTTGTGTTTTGTGCTATTTTGGTCCATCGAGGATCACACATTGCCACACTCATTAATACACAGGATTAGATGTTACAATCCCTTGTGCCAAAATCCCAGGCAAAACACATTTAGAGGCCCTGTCCAACCAACATGAAGACGTCAAGATACCTGGCCTAGTCAACAGCAGTATGCAGCATGTCATTGGGGTTTTCAAGTGGGCACCTCCCTTCACCGATGTTTCGTTTCACTGCAGCAGCTCCTCATTTTGGAATGTCAGATCACATCTCTGTGGAACTGATCCCTGCATACATACCTCTGATCTGCAGGACCAAACCCACAATCAGAACAATCCAGGTTTGGACTGAGTAGGCTTCCTCAGCCTTGGACTGCAGGACTGCTTTGAGCACACAGACTGGGGAGTGTTCAAAGTAGACGTCGATCTAGAGGAATACACGTCATCTGTGCTGTCCTATATTCATTTCTGTACTGATGCTGTCCTACTCACAAAGACAATCATGGTCTTTCCTAATCAGAAGCCGTGGGTGGACGGCACAGTGAGGCCCCTCTCCAGTGAGATCAGGAGACAGGTTGGCTTACAGCAGGGCCTGGAAAGAACTGAAAAAAGGCATCCAGCTGGCAAAACACCGGTACAAGCAGCACTTGAGGAACACTTCAATGACAACCCCTTAAACAGCTTCTTCGCACGCTTTGACTCTTCAAGCAGCAGAAGGACTGTACACCTTCCTGAGCCAGAGGTGCAACATCAGCCTCTTGTCCTGCAGCGGCACCAAGTGACCGCCACCTTGAGGAGGATCAACACCAACAAGGCTGGAGGTCCAGATAAGGTGTCGGGCTGGACCCTTAAATCATGTGCTGACCAACTAGCATTAGTTTTTCTGGACATCTTCAACCTGTCTATGCAGCTTTCCTTTGTCCCTGTCTGCCTGAAGTCCTCCATCATTGTGCCTGTGCCCAAATAAAACCACCACCTGCCTCAATGATTACTGTCCCGTCGCTCTGACCCCAATCATCATGAAGTGCTTTGAGAGGATCCTCCTAAAGTACATCAAGGACGCCATCTCTGCCGGCCTGGACAGCCTACAGTTCACCTACAGGGAGAACCATTCTACGGAGGATGCCCTCTCGCTAGCACTTCACACGGCCCTTACTCACCTGCAGCATCCTAACACCTATGTTAGGATGCTATTTGTGGACTTCAGTTCAGCCTTCAACACTGTGCTCTTGGACGTGCTGGCCCTGAAGCTCCACAATCTGGGTTTGTCAGCATCGCTCTGCTCCTGGATCAGGGATTTCCTCACCAACGGACCATAGGTGATGAGGATAGTGGAGTCCACATCTGCCTCACTGATCCTCAACACAGGCATGCCACAAGGTTGCGTGCTCAGCCCTGCTCTCTTCACTCACGACTGCTCTGCCACCCACCCCACAAATATGGCTGTGAAGTTTGCGGATGACACCACCGTAGTGGGTCTCGTATCCAACAGCGATGAGACCCACTACAGAGGAGAGGTCCAGAATCTGACTCAGTGGTGCTCCAGGAATAATCTCATCCTGAACATCAGCAAGACCAAGGAGGTCATAGTGGACTACAGGAGGACCAGAAAGACTGAACATGCCCTTCTCTGCTTACATGGGGAGGCAGTGGAGCAACGGCCCTTTTTCCTTAGGAAGTTAAAGCTGAATGGACTCTCTTCACAGCTGCTCATTAACTTCTACAGAGCCACCATCGAAAGCATCCTGTGCCTCAGTGTGACTGTGTGGTACGGCAGCTGCACAGCACAGAACAGGAAGGACTTAGCTCGGGTGGTGAGGACAGCACATGGGATTGTGGGCTGTTGTTTACCAGATCTGGATTCTGTGTATGCTGCATGAGTCCAGAAGAGGGCCAGATGCATCACAACAGACCCCACCCAGCCGGGCCATGGACTGTTTGTGCCTCTTCCTTCACGAAAAAGGTACAGAAACATCAAAACCACAACCAACACACTGAGAGACAGCTTCCTTCCCCAGAGCTGTGAAGTCAATCACCCCACTTCCCGCCCTGCACACACTCACAAATTTGTCTATTCCATGTCTTGTATCGCACTATTCAAGACAGGAGCTACTGCACAAAATTTCATTATGTCCTCACATAATGATAATCAAGGATTCTTGATTCTTAATTCTTAAGTTAGGCACACGACACCTCGAGAAGGCTTAACAGTGAATTCAAGTGTCCTGGAGTCACCCCCCTCCACGCTGCCACTGCAAAACCCCGTTTTTCTCACCATTTCTCATCATTAATATTATACAACAACTAATATTTCAATAATTAGCCTGGTCCTTTTATTAATCACGACCTAAACAAACAAATCTACTGTGGTCCGCCCCGTTGATGTGGACTGAACCACTATATACTATGTTCCTGTGCTTGTGAAAATAAGCCTAAAATACAAGAAAAATTATGGTGCGTTACTGGATAAAAATCAGTCTACTGAAGAAGACTTGAAGGGCTGTAACTAATGAGCTGACAGACAGTAAAAGCATGGCTTCCAGTCACTTGACACAAGAATCTGGGAAATGTCTCATATGCCAATTTGTCTTCTTTTCTCAGAGTGGTCCGTTTGCCATCCCTTTGAATTCCTTCAAATGCATGACTTTACAAGAGCGATATCTAATTGAATATTAATAGCCTTTGATAGTATTTGATTATCTGTTTTTCATTTGGAAAGATTATACAAATGAGCCTCATTTGCATGTCAGCATCCAGGAAATTAAATGAAGTGTGTCTGCCAGATTATTGTTTCTTCTTCAAACGCCACCAAGCACAACTTCTTTAATCTCATGAATTCAGGATTAGTTTCACATTTTGGTGTGATACTCCAATTTGGTTTGTGCAGGGAGGTCATTGAAGCTCAAGGGGAGCTTTTGTTTTGCTCTGGTAGGTGAAGACAATAGAAATAATAAAGTTTCAACCAGCTTTGTTATTATTCCTTTAAGCCTCACTGAGTCTTGGCATTTGTCGGATGGCATCCGCTCTCATGCGGGCCAGGTATGCAGGCAGATAGTAACAGTGGAAGGATGATGAAGAGTTTAGTCCCATTCAGTCAGTATGAAGTAAATGGAAGAAATGAAAACCCCATAATAGGAGTGGAGTGGAGAATTACTGTCCTGTCTGGCTCCCAGGCAACAGCTTTATCTTCACAGCAATTTACAGTAATCCGGAGTGGCTGTGAGGGCCCGCCTTAGGCTGCCGTTAGCTGCTACAAAATGACATGTGAGTATATGGAGTAACATAAAAAAAAAAAAATCTGGAACAATGCCTAATCATCGCTTTATGTCACATATTATACATTTAGATGGCAGCTATAACTCAACTGAAGGGCAGTGTGAACTCGTCTACCGTGGCCACTGTACATATGTCAAAGGCGATGATCTGTCTTCAATACAGAGTGGAAAGACAAAACATGAAGGACATTTAATTTAGAAAGGAATGATTCAGGATTTATCATTCAAAAGTCAGTCAGGGCTCATCAGGAGTTCTTCTTTCACAGTGGACACCCACTGATAAATCATATTATGTTATTCTGAATACAGCATTGATGTTTATTCACCTCATAGGCCCAAGGTGTACCTGCTTGTCAATGTTACTGTCCACACCTCATACCAGCGGATCAATTCTAAGTGAGACTCTGCTGAAATAGCACTTGATTTTGATTGAATTTTTGAGCATAGAGCCTTCCTTTCGATCCTTATCCCAATCAATTTTGGCGGGCGTGCCACAATCCAATAAACACGAGTAGCAGTGGCAGTGCAGAATTTTGCCAAGTTGATATTGAATAAGAAGTGAGTGAAGAATGTCCAAAGGTACTGGATGACCACTCAAGCAAGTCAGTGAATAATCCACAGATACAAGCTCTGTAAGTGAAGATATGAGGACACTGATGAGACTCCCTCTGTAGTCTGTTTCCTTCTATTTGCATGATTATTTGGGGCTTTAAAACTTTATGCCTGGACACATGTGCAGGATTTCTACCGGATTTATCAAAGCACAGAAGGAATGCAGAATATGTTGTATTCACATACATAGGGGTGGCACAACCGGCTCTGCATAGCTAATGCTGTCAGTGAACTCACATTCTTTACTAAAATCACTTTCTCTCTTTCTCTTCCTCACCGTCTTCCTTGCTCTCCCCCTTCATTCTCCCACTCAGCAGGCATTCTGAAGATCTATTTCTTATTAGAATTCGCCCCAGAAATCATGTTGGGCCAGCGTGCTCCTGCAGCTCCAGACTCTATTAAATGCCTCATTCAGTTTTATAATATAGATTTTATTTGACATTAAGGACTTTACAAAAAGCTGTGGAATTATTAGTAAAAAAAAAAAAAAAGAGAGAGAGAGAGAGAGAGAACCACTCATGAGAATGCTATTATATACTATGATTTACTTGCCTTTGCTCTTCTGCAAGTGCATCTTTACCAAACCTCACCCTACGTAAATTGACTTCAGGAGTTGCTCGCTGTGTATTTTTTTAATAATCCTCGCAGCTGTGAAGTTTAGCAAAAACGCATTAAATGCTCAGCATGTGGTCATTGTGTAAAACAAATAGGCAGTCCCACAATCAAATTCCAAACGCTTGCTCCCTAACTGATTGACGGGGCTTTTATTACATAGAGATTGTAATTGTGTTGATTTATTTATCTTCCCTGCTGCCGCAGAGAGCTCAAAAAATGTAAGGGTGATTACGTTTTTTACTAAAAAAGTATGGTCCAGCTACAGCAGTGGTTCCCAACCGTTTTTGGGTTGTGACCCCATTTTAACATCAGAAATTTCTGGCGACCTCGGAGACATTTTTTTTTTTTTTCTAGAATTAGTTTTTGATCATGTTCGTTATACTGTGTTGCAAATACAGGGTAGCCAGATTACTGCACAGTGACATTTTATTTGTTCTTATCCAGTAATTATCGGACTTTGGCCGGTAAAATCTGCTGATGTCCTGTATTTTTAACCCCACTGGTCAAAATGTAATTAGCAAATTTTTAATTTTATTAAAATAGGCAATTTTATTGGTCATTTTGGCAAATAAATTTCAAGTGAGGACGAGTCGGCTCCTGCTACAGCCCCAAGTTAATTAGGATTCCATCAAGTGTGCAAGGAGACGCCACCGCTATCGGGCCATATTGGGTCAAGTGACTTAAGTGACTCGCACAACCCGGCTCAGAATAACTCGGAATGATCTGAATCCCTCCAAAGATATGGGTTTTACACTACTACTGCAGAACCGAATCAAAACAGTGCTGCAGCAAAAAAAATCACCTGCTGCACACTTCACAAAATGCATAAAAATCAGCATTTTCAATAAAACGATTATACATTGACATGCTTTAATATAATTTTTATATAGCCTGCATATCATTTAGCATTTTAAGGTCAATAAATTCAGATAATATTTTACCGGAATTTCAAACGTCCGGTAAATTGAAAACCTGCCGGTCACGTTGTCCGGTACCAATTTTTTCTAGCAGAAACCCTGCACTAAATCCAGCTTCACACAGATATGTGCTTGCAAAAGGAATCAACCATTTTAGAGCACACAGTGAGATCTCTGGGTACTCATTAGTGGTGGGCGGATTGATCCAAATATCGATAATATCGATACCAACGTTGGTATCGAGATTGATCAATACTAATGTAATGAGATCGACCCTTCAGTTTCAGTTTTTCTCGTTTCATTAAAGAGGCGACCTGACTTTGTCTAAATGCCGCTGCTGTCTCAGAGCAGAGCAGGCTCGTTTTGCTCCTCCTCTCCCTTGCGTGTGTTTGTTGTACAGTCACGTGACTCCGCGGCGCCAGGTGACCGAACAACTCTACCAGCCAG
>JASGAT010369734.1:0-14349 GCA_030220025.1 Chelon auratus | reverse complement strand
GCACAAGGTGTTGACCTGGCCTCCAAATTCACTAGATCCCAAACTGATCAAGTATGTGTGGGATGATCCACAGAGGCCCCTCCCCTCAATCCATAGGACCCAAATGCCCCCACTAACAACATCCTGTTGCCAGACGCCATAGGAAACCCTCAGAAGGCCCATGTCCATTCTCTGATGAGTAACTACTGTTTTGGAGGCACAAGGGAGATCTACACAATATTAGGCAGGTGGTCATAATGTTTTGCCTGATCAGTGTATCCTTAATGTTAAGTATTGAGCTTGATCAAGCACTACACTAACTTCACCAGATGTTCATTCATTCATTCATCATCTATACCCGTTTAGTCCCGTTAAGGGTCACGGGGTTCACCAGATGTCTTTATTATAATGAAACCTAGCAGATCCACCTTAATGCATAAAATACAATAAAGAATAATAGTAACAATATTAATTATTTACGCACTAAATATAAGGAACCAGTCCTGTTGTTGTGAGTTGGAGCTGCAACAGATTAACTTGTTCCAGCACGTCCCTCGACACCAGTTTGTAATAGATGTTCAGACCCAAGTCAAAGGTTAGGGTCTATTACAGGACTCCAGAGCAGTTTCAGTATCCTGCTGAGCAATACTTAGGAAGGACACTTATGTGGAGAAAATATTTCAAGTGTTAGCATAAACTTTAGAAACCCATTAATACACACAAAAACATCTGTGCTGATCTTTTGGCTTTCTGACCAGCTGTCACTCGGAAGGATTGACTGCAAAATATGATAATCCACCAATAAGCGCAGCGTTCCTGCAGCTGAACCTCTGTCCCACGCATCTCAGGAGATATCTGTCTTTTTAATATCTTGACTGGTTTCCTCCTGCGTTCCAGCTGGGATTATGTTAATGTTGGCATATAGAGGAGACGTGTTTCACCTCAATCAGCATTTGCATAATTGCGGTGATCGGCGAGATGGTTGGGCAGTCTTGGTTAATGTCATTAAATCTTTACTTTTGCTTAACAGAAAGATGTGGGATATAGCTGTGGTTTAGTGGATGTATGGATGATTTGTTCTTCTCACTTAAATCACTGCTTGGTGGAGTTAGTGGATAGATACAGAGGAGAAAGGTAGACAATGAAATGAATGGAGATAAGAACATACAAGCACATAATGTATTAATGCATTGTATTGCTCTAGCATTTGTGGTTGTGTGGGTCACTAATTAACAGTGTGTCCATTTAGCTGTTCATAGAGTATGAGCGTGGCTCGTTCTCTCTGAAGCTGCCCTCCACGGAGGAGGTGAATGAGGTGGTGGCTCACATAGGAAACTGTCTGCAGAGGATATGTCCTGGTCTACCACCTAGGTGAGTTGATCCTCTGCATGTGTGGATATACATGCTCGTTTTGTGGATCTCGAATGATTTAATTTATCTGTCCATGGATAATTACATGTATTCCAATAATGTGAACAGGAAGTATGACTATAAATGAAGAAAAATGAAGATGTAAAACCGTAAACTTTTGCAGACTTGTCTTGTGATCAGGAAAGAGTCTTTGTCTAGACCAAGTGTTTCTGAGTTGTAGCTGCTCACGTAGGGCTGCATTTATATTAGATATTATTTTCAGTTTTTCAGTTAAACTCAGTTTGATTCTGAATAGTTGGGGTATGCTGCGGGTAGACTGCTACTTCCTGATTGCTTGCTTGGGGAATGTCAATTGAACAGTAAGTCTTTTGAAAAAGCGCAGCAGCTCAGTGGTGCTCGTTTTATCTTTTTGAAAGGAGCAGAGGGAGTGCTTTTTAAAAGACAGTATCCAGCCGGACGAATAAATGTTTTCATCCGTCTTTCTCTTATCAGTAAAGTTATGAAGAAGCTTTGCATGGAGCCACCGGACAGGCTGATCTCTCTGCAGAATTTGTGGGAGAACAACAAGCCTGCTGAACCAGGACCCTGCGGTAGGAACCTGTGACTTTACTAGTTACTGTGTGCTCCCACATCCTAATGCTGCTCCACTGCTGCATATATTTAATCCACATTCTACCTTTCACATGCATTTGTATTGCTGTCCCTCTTTCTCTTTTACTGCCTCTCTGTGTAGGTGGGTTTTCTCAGATGTACAGATGTGTGTGTGACTGGCTGGGGCTGCCTTACAGAGAAGAGGTGCAGTGGGTAAGTAATATTTACATTCCTTGGTGCAGTTGCGGCAACATTGACACATCTTGCCTTTACTATGCTCACTGCTGTGGGCTGGAAAACATAAAGCCGCATGAAGTCTTTTGATAAATGTGTATATGTCAACCTTTTCCCTCCCATCTTTGTTTCTTGAGATGTTTATTTTTCTCTAGCTCTTTCTTGTCCACAATCAATCTTTTGAAAATATTTCATCCTCACTGTGATCACCATTATGCTCAGTTCATTTTATTTTAATTTACTGTCTCCTGTCCAGGATGTAGACACCATCTATTTGACGCAAGACACTAGAGAACTCAACCTGCAGGACTTCAGCCATCTGGAGAACAGGTGAGTGTTAATATTACAAGAGCACGCGAGAATAGTATAAAAATGACCATGTGGCACACAATCTAACAAAAGAAAGGCTAGGCGTAGGTGCTGCGTGATTTATTTATAATGTAAAAATGCTGAAGTCATCACCTGGTTTAAGGTGGTACTGAAAAAGAATAATATTTAATGGCAGCTCTGACCTTTTCCCTCCTCCATGTTTCCTCCTCAGGGATCTGGTGGCTATAATAGCAGTCCTGGAGTTTAACCAGTGGTTCACCAAGCTCTCTACCAAGGATTACAAACTGGTTTGTACCCCTAAAATTTATGAGCTATATATGGTTATTTCAAAGACTGTATTTTGCCGCTGTTGGTCTCTGTGGTGGTATAGTGCAAAAACATTGAAGTCAAAGGTCAGGACTGACTTACACAGGACATGTTCAGATGTTTTCACATTTTGTAACCCCCCTCTCTTTAAAGACAGTGCATTCAGTATTGCTGTATTAGAATAACTTTTCTAACGCCACTGTACAAAATCAGTCTGGAAGCCACAACATTTCTGTGAGGGAAAGTTGGTCTGGAGTTGCTGCATTGGAAAATGACAGCGACATATTCCTACACCTCATCTGGCTCTGATTGGTTGTAGGACTACCAATTGCATGCAGAGGTATTTTTTTCTCTGCATCCACAGAAACATGCCTCATAATGAAATCATAATGACGTGTTACCATTTTCTAATAAGAAGTGAGTCTATGCTAGGCTAAGATAAAACAGTGTGTGGCCATATTTAATTAAGTAGAACTAGTGTAGAAAGTCTGTCTTTTTTCTTTCTATTCCTTTCACTTGTATAAAAGCTGCTTCTCTCTTCAACTGGTACAGTGATTTCTGCGTTGCAGTGATGTTTGCTACCGTTGAATATGAATTTAATTACTTCGGACAAATCTGTTTTCACTTAGTCAGTTCTTGCCAAGTTATATTTGCCATTACTCTAATGATTCTCCATTTAGGTTGATAATCAGTCTGTCAGTCTGAAGCAATGCTGGCTAACTTAAACAATACACTATGAGGCTGGGCTTTTTAATTAATGCTGTCAGCTTGTTAGCATGTTAGCGCTGGGTTTGCGCTCGGTAACAGTGCTAACATGCTAATGTTTAAAAGGTGTGTGTTCACTGTTTTAGTTTACGTTGTTAGCATGGTGGTGTTTGACAGTTAGCATCAAATGACGCTGATAACAATTATTATTTTTGTAAGTATTTAGCCGTAAAACAAAGTTAAACAAAAATATAATTGAGCACGACTGCCAGCCTGACATTGCTGTCATGGAGCTATGTCGTTAGCACGGCTAAAGATTGCATTGAAAGTTGAATTTTCGTGCAATAAAACTATAATCCCTAGATGAGTATCTGATCATTAACAGACCCTAGTTATGTGGTTTCATTTGAGCGCCGCCCAGGATACGTGGTGTGTATTTAAAGGTCAGCATTTATTTACAGTTGTATCAAGATGGGTCTAGTTTAGATGAAGCTTCCTTGGTCTGTTTATTATAAGTCTAAACTGTCTAGATTATTTTAGGTGACATATATTTGAGGTATGTTATGCTATGCACATGTATATTGCTCTTCTCTCTCTGAACCTACTGTAGTTCAGGCATCTTTACTTTTGGCTAACCACCAAATAGCTGTATGAATCTGCCCGTGCAGAATATTTGCCCCTTTTGTTTCCTCCATCTCCCCCTCCTGTCTGTTGACTGAGGATCAGTCCAATGTTCTGGTGTGATAAGACTCCTAATCCGAACGAGACAAAGGGGCTCAATGTCTCAGGCTGTTGCCCCCCTGCAGCACTCCATTACCAACTCTGCGTCTCAAGGCTTCGCTCGGTCTCGCCAATTACCGCACGCAGCTTCCTCAGTCCAAACAATTATCTCACGCCTCCTTCACAGGCAATTCCTTTTGTAGTGAACTTTAAAAATTCAGCCCGTCACCGTGCTATGTGCAAAATTTGGGCATAAATGTTCACTTGGACACATGCGCTGTCAAACGTGTGTCCTTTCTGTTCTAGATTAGTTTGTCTTAGACCCTAAGATAAGACGTGTGTGTTATGATTGTGTATTTCAGTGTTTTTTGCTTGAGTGTTTTAGTTATAGGTTGTTATGTGTTATTGTATAACCCTGCCCAGTCTCCTGAGTGTGCATGTTTGTACAGTGATAATGGAGAAGCTGGAGAAACGAGGGCTGCAAGGATGTGATCTAGAGCAGGATTTTGATTTGTTTCTGAATCCCGTGCCAATGGAAACAATAGCGAATAAGAGAGGAACACAGAGAAAAAGGGAGAAAGTGGTGACCTGTAAACAGAGCAGGGAGACAGAAACATGAAGGTCAGTGGAGGGCTCAGTGGACGGAGTGAAACGGAGACATGCCAGATTAAAAAGGAAACGAGTCTGAAGGTCAGGAAAGAGAAATCAAAATTCAAACAATTAAGCCAGAGAGTGAAAATAGACAGGAAAGGAACAAAACATTTCAGTCCCGGGAAACAACATGGAAGTAAACCTGCTGACACACAAAAGTTCAACTTAAGTTCAACACGGCCCATCAACCTGAACTACTGTATCTGTGATGGTGGGAAAAAAAGTGTTAGTACAGGAATATCTGCAAGGAAACACCTTGTGAGTCGTGAAGAAGAAAGGAAAAGCCGCAAGCCTTAAATTGTAGTTTAACCAACAGATAAGGATTCTGCCAGCCTGGATAGTGTAACACACACACCCACCCACACACGTACAGCAGGCTTTCACAGCGAGGGATTGTGCGTCTCATCCTTGGTTCAGTCAGACTGTTTGTCTTGTGCTCTAATCAAGATGCTGAGCCAAAAATGAGAAAGGAGGAGGAGAAGAGGAGAGGACAGCAGTGATAAGAGGACTAGCCCTCTCATTACCTCATGATCGCACAGAGTGCACAGAGCCTGTGTGAGTGTAAGTGTGTGTGTGTGTGCGCACACTTGCATGCGGGAACGATATTTCAGCAGAATCCAGGGTCAGAGCAGCTCAGCGTGACAAGGCTGTTATTTAATAAGTGGTAAATGGTACAATGCACATGGTGACAGCGTCACTGCGCTGCCCCCACCGTGGTATTGTGACTGCTGTGGAAAATACAGACTTCTTTGTATGACCCTCTGCTCCGCTCCGACTCCTCTCTCTGCTCTTTTTCTCCATTTCATCCCTCACTGCCCTCATATCTCCTTTTTCCGTATTATGCGTCATCCCTCGCTGCCCTCAATCCTCCTTGCTGCTTTTCTTTCAGACTCATACATTCGTTTTTTTTTTTCAGAGTAAACATGTGAACAACAGTCCCTTTCTTCTTCCGCGTTTCGTTGTCTCTTTCCCGCTACCCCTCTCTCCTTTACTCCCCCCAGTTCCACTGTAGATAACAGTGTTGGACAATGCTGCTACTGTTCTAGCCACACTGTGTCTGCTGGCTAACAGAAACAGTATTACAGCAGTAATGTCGAATAATATCAACATAAATGGTCCAGTTGAGTTCTGTTATCACAATGGAAACTGTAATTTGTGTGGTGTATACATACGGTACTGTACATGTGTGTGACGCAGCACACAGTGAACTGGGTCATTGAACATCTAGGTAGGCCGCAGTCGTTCATCTGTTGAATTTTTAATTTTGTCTAAATATGAGTGCGTCTGCTCCTCCCCGGCTGCGTCTCCTGTGGAGTTCAGACCAAGGAAGCGAGACAACTTTGTCCCCCTCGAGTGTCCAAAGTCGACACTCCCCAGTCTCTTCCTGTCACGCATTAATGGGCTTCACTTCCAGAATTCACTGGTGTGCTGCTTTTTATGCTGTACACAGCTTTAATTGGCGTAAAACGAACAGCTTTCTGGAGTCATTTTGCCTGGAAACACAACCCGCAAGTAGATTTCAGCGAAAAGTTTGTTACAAGCCTCGGAGCTGCTTCGGTTAATTAGTATATTTGATGTGCTTTTGATTAGAAATCATGAACAAAAGCAGTTTAACTGATCAGTGAGATTAGACCTGCTGTGACTCATATTCACGTGTATTTCTCATGTTTCTCATCACTTGTGTGAGAAGTAATGAGTGGTTCTAAATCAAAAACTGCTGTGTATTTACATTGGACATCACTATAATGTTTAAATGACACTACAGACGAGAAGGAAGTTATCTGACACGTGCGTATCTTCAGTCTGCAGATGTGTGCGAACAGATCCTCCGGGTGGTGTCTCGATCCAGTCGACTAGAAGAGTTGGTTCTGGACAACGCGGGACTCAAAACGTGAGAAAATGCACATTTTTAAAAGACTGCTTCAGATGTCACATCCAATTAACTCGTTCTGAGGACAACTACTCAGCAGCAGCTCTTTTCCAACTCTGAGAACAGCAAAGTGTAATCATCAGAGTAATCTTAGCCTGAGCTAGGAAGCTATTTAAGTAATAATTAGAATGTGAAAGCTTTATTTATGGCTCTGAGGCATCACTATTTTAAGCAGAAAGGCTGCGTTGACTTTGAAAGAGCGGGATGTGTCTAAAAGAAGACACACATTATAAGATGCCCTTAATATATGGAAGTGCAACAGTAAATCACTAAATGTCCTTTTATAATAATAATAATAAGGTGGCAGATTTGTGATTTAGTGTCAGTTCGATTTATATAACATTGCACTTAGCCGTAATAAAACTCATAAAACTTTAAAGCAGAATATTTTGTATCAAAGAAAGAGAAAATTGTTTAATGTGTTTGCAATGAAGGCGATTTTATATAATAAGCTAAACTTTTGACTTTAAAACCAGTGTAAAGGTGACAAAGAAATGTCATGCACATACTGTGCTAACAGCTGATGACTGGATTCCTACGTTTGTCAGCTCTGTAAAAGAAATCGTTCCATAACACATTTCTAGTTTTGTTATTCAATCACGTGCGCGGTGGCTTTTAATGCTGTTTCTGTATATTCAGCTGTTCGGAGAGATTTGAACGCTATCATGCCAGCCCTAATGAACTGAAGCGTTTCGGTGCAGTTTGCATTTATGGCAAGAAAACAGACCTTTATGTTGCTCAGGAATTTAAATGGGCTGTATATGTGAAATACACTGCTCAGAAATCCGTATTTAATACACCCTTTCACAACCTGCAGTGATTTTGCCCAGAAGCTAGCTGCTGCACTGTCCCACAACCCCAGCTCAGGACTCACCACCATTAATCTTGCCAACAACCCACTGGAGGACAGAGGTATGATGTCTGTTCTGATGTATTTTTCTCTGATCTGTTGTTCTCCCTGCTGTGCTCTGTTCACAACAGATGTGTTCTACCTCAGCACTACTGTCCTACTTTCTTCACAGCTTCAAAGTACCAAATAAGATGAAGATGCAGTATAGTAGAATATGTTGCATCTTCTCTTATATCTCATATTTTCAGTAGATTTGTAAATACGCTTCCCTTGGCCTTGGGACAGTAACCATGACCACACCTGTTGGTGTATTGTGTCGCATTTATATAGTTTGAAAATACAGATAGTTTAAGTTCCCTTGTTGCGCTGCAGCAAGTGCATCAGTTTTAATATTTCATTACCTCTATCCTAAGGCCTCTCAGTCTATCCAGGACACATGAATTAAAGATGCATTCCACCAAACATTCAGGCAGTCTCATGTAAACATGCAACAGATTTCCAGGGCTCTCCAGTCTCTGGCTTATTTGTTATCCTGTAAAATTCACCACAAGGATCTGTTAAATGTTCTCTCAAGGCCATGTTCATTTAGATGGAATTAACATCTTTAGCCTGATTTAAAGTTAGTGTTACTGCTTACAGACTATACGTTTCCTTCTCTTAAAATGCATCATGCCAGCAGCACTGGTGTTATTTGAGAACTGCCTACATTATTGACAGTTTAGGCATTTTTTTTTAATTGTAAGGAAGTGTATATGAGGCAAAATACAGTAGGTTCAAATAAAGTCAGTATTTTATTGAAGCAGAAATATAGAGGTTAGGCACTGACATACAAGGTGGACAGTTTGATGCTTTGTATTTAAAATAAAAAAGTCCTTATAGTGCTGCTGACTGTGAATTAAACAAGGTATGACTTCACCATGAACTAGAATTGACAAGGAGAAAATAATTGTCTTGTTTTCTCTCTCTTGCTGCAGGTGTTTCCTCTCTGGGTGCTCAGTTTGCCAAACTCCGTATGGGGCTCAAGCATTTAAACTTTTCCAAAACCTCAATGTCACCCAAAGGTATGTGCTGCCCTCCGTTGTTCAGGCAAGTGATTTAGCAAACAAGTGGAACTATTTTGTAATGAATCTAACGGGTTGATTTGAAATATTAAAAGCAGATAATAGATAATGTCTCGTATTAAGGTTGCATTTTAATTGACATGCTCCCCTACGAGCAGATGCAATTCACATTTTCCTCTAATTTGATCACACTACTGCTGGGATGCTAATGAGACTTAATTATTGCACCATTAACAATGAGAGGGAGAGAAAGCTGGTAATGTGTGTGAATACAATCTGTAAACAGCAAGCATGTTTTCATTTGCATAAATGCTTCTGTCTATGACCTCTTTCCCTTAATTAGTGGAGTGATACGTTTTTGACATGATGGAAAAGTCTTCTTGGGATTTTTTATAAAATGCGAAGAGACTGTTTTAAAAAACAACCCCCCAAAAAAACTGAATGCATTGGTTGTCAGCAGTTACTTGCAGGTTAAATTTCTTGTTGGTTATCGTCCAGAGTAAACTCTCTGGCACCAGGCATAGTCTGCAGGGGCTCACTGTGAACATGCTCTACTCTCAATCAATAAAGAGCTATCATATTCCACAGTGCCGGGTAAGTAAGGGGTTGTGCTGCTTAAACTGAGCCCTGCTTGTCTCACTAAAGGCCCAATCCATAATCCTCCACTGCTCAGAGGAGAATCAGAGGATTGAGGACATTATTTTCTGTTTTTTAATACCAGTTAAGTTTAAGCTTGCAATTCAGTGATTCATTTTCCTGTTCTGTTTGTCTTCTTTATTTGGTTATCACGTTTTTTCCTTGTCATCTGTCTAGTTTGATCACATGAGTCAGTTGACAGTCATGCCTTGATTTACCATCAGACTCAGAGAGGACCACAGGGCAAATGTGACAGTTTAGTGTCTTGGCCATGTGACAGACGTGACACGGGCCAGTGGTTATACACTCAGTATGTCGATATCAGGCATGCATACTGTGCCGTACAAACCTATGCATGTAAAGATATGCATAGGTTTTCTTTCTCAACCATTACTGACTATTGAAAGCATCACAGCAAGCAGGAATATATGTGATATATATTTACTGACATAAAAAGGGAGGAGGTTTCATACTCAACATAGCGTGACACTGGCAGAGGCGTAGTATTACATGTACAAAGCTCTCTATGCTTTCACTTTACATTCTGATCCTGTCCTTTCCTGTCTTCACCCGCTTCTCATTTCCTCTTCCATTTCCTTCAATATGCTGTCAAAACATCAAGATTTGTGAGTTTTGATAACGCAGACCCTGCATCTGTGTGTTGTAGGGGTGAATAGCCTTTGCCAGTCACTGAGTGCCAACCCATCCATCCCCAGCAGCCTCGTCCATCTGGACCTCTCAGGGAATATGCTCCGAGGAGACGACATGCAGGTACATACAGTACACTGTTCTGTTAGTCAGAAAGACTACATATTGTGTTAATTTTATTTATTTATTTATTCGGATTAAAAAACATTCAATCAGATTATTGGCTGCAGAGGATTCATTTATATCCGTCACAAATCAGCAACATATACATTGCTTGGAGGTGCACACACTCACATTTTCACTATGTTGGAGCTGCTTTGAGTAACATAGCTTATCTAACTTTTTGGTTTAATTAAGTCAGCTAGTCAATATCCCCTAGCATTAGCTGGCTTAACTAGTCAATAGCCCCTAGCATTAGCTGGCCTACCTAAGCTAGCTAGTCAGTAGCTTCTAGCACTGGCTTGTTTGACTAAGCTGACTAGTCAATAGCCTCTAGCATTAGCTGGCTGAACTGAGCAAGCTAGTCAATATCACCTAGCATTAGCTGGCTTAACTAAGCTAGCTAGTCAACCAAGCCCGCTCCCAGTATAGACCTACCACATTTGTAGAACTAGCGTTATATTTAATGTGCTATTTTTGTATTTATTTAATGTTTACTTTTCCTTATCTTGTGCACTGACATTAACTATTTGCGGCTGTAATGAAGCAAATTTCCATTGGGATTCATTTTGGGATCAGGATTCAAGATTCAAGATTACTTTATTGTCAATTTCTCAATACGTTCACAACATACAGACATTATACTTGTTCGACTGACCGTAATGATACTCGGATTGGACAGATAGACAACAGATGGGTGACTGTGTTTTTATGCTTTGTTTCCAGCATTTCTATCACTTCCTTGGTCAACCCAACAGCCTGGCAACCCTTGATCTCTCCAACACTGACTGCTCACTGGACCAGGTAAGTCAGTCAGACTGGTATGACCTCAAGGATGTAACTGGGTAAAGAGCTGAATGTCTTATTCGTTATAATATAATTAGTTAATGTAATATTATTGTAAACAAACAACATAAAATTAGATTTGTACCTCAGTGTACAGCGTTGTAAGATGAAGTATTGGCCATTAATATCTGTGTAGCGGGCAGTGTAATCCAATTTTGTAAACCCTCTTAATCTGTGTTGCCGTCAACTGCCCGCAAAGTGCTTTGAATACTGTATGTGATGTATTGATGTGGTTCTGAGAGCCAAATACAGCTTATTGATTAGTTTGACTTGTAGCCAGCTGTCACCCTGTCACTGAGGATATTGATCAACTTCTACATCATATTATGTCTCTCACACAGAACTAGTTATAAATACAATTACTCATTTCTATCCAAACAGCCAGGTTGCAAACTGCAATAATGTATTATATTATTACACGTGTTAATATTATAAACAAAAAAAATCTATATTTTAAATCTATTTCAAAGTAAAGATTAAAAATAAATAGAAACCCACAACCAGTCGTTGCGTCAGTTCAAATGTTACGGTGACATATTACGTGTGTTCCAGGTTTGCTCAGCTCTGCTGCGAGGCTCAGCCCAGCACCTCTCTGTTCTCAACGTGTCAAAGAGTGTCTTCCCTCACAGGTAAAAACAGTGTGTCTAACTCACAAGAACCTGGAAAGGATGGTTTGCAGCTGTAGCTTGTCTCTTACTGGGTGTGTCAGTCAAGAGGCCATCTGTGTCATTTTCCACATACTAGAAGTACTGCGCATGCTACAGTTGAAGACAAGCGGTCTGTACAAAATAAGAACAGATGTTGGAGGTACAGTAATAACTGGTTGAACGGAAACCAAATCATAGATGTAGTTAGAGTAGTTCATACAACATGTGCTCAGTGGTAGGTTCTCTTATTGCATCCACTTTCGTTATACATCTACTCACTGAGGCTTATCTGAGATTTTCCACTCTGTTTTAATATACTACTGTCTACATCAGAGGTCCTTTTTGCTAAAACAAAAAAAAAATCTGTCTGCATGTTGGTGTGTGACACCTGCTGGTGACCAAGTGTCTTCACATTACCATTCAGCGTTCTTGTGTGGATGCTGATCGTGTGTGTAACAGATGGGTAAGGGGAGGGGTTTTGTTCCCATCATTATCTCTCTTTCCATTGTGTCTCTGGGGAGCTGAGGACTTCATCAAGGGAGTAGGAGAGCGGAGGGGATTGGAGAGGGAAGATCAGACGAGTTAGGTGATAAAGGAGGAGGAGAGTTCAGAGGAGAGGGCTTGAGTATAGCAGATGTGGTGGGATAAAAATAAAGACAGCAAGTGGAAAGTAATGAAGAGTTGAGCAACTGAGTGCAGACAGAAGTGTTTGAGGGCTACAGTAAATCTGGGACTTTGAATAATTCATACTGTTTTGTGATTTTGTAATAGTATATAAAACATAAAGTGGTTCATGGCCTTTCAAAAGATGACTTGGCAGAATATTAAAATCTAATTGTTCCCTTGAATCTGTGTCCTCCATCACTGAGCTTTTTGATGGGATCGTATATATTTAACTGAAATCATGTCATAATTTGAAACTCTGTTGTATTTTAAAGCTAAAAAGCCTCCAACAATGTCTTCAAACCTCCAAAAAGAATGTGTTGAGAAGTCACTTCTGAAAGAATGGTGCAATACGAGTGAAAATATGCCTCCACCTGAGCTTCAAAATCAAGTTTCAAGTGTCAAGGAATTTCAAGTGTCACCCCTTACAGGGTTTCAAACCTGCAAAACAAGCTATTTCACCAGAAGAGTGACAAATTTGAATACATGTTGAAGAATAAATGTAAAAAAAAAGAGCTGTGAAGACAGAAGATATGAAATAATGTTTGCAGAGGTTTTAAGAGTTTAAAAATATGCAAGTCTTCAAAACTGTTGAGACTTGCAAAACATTTTTAATTCACATAGATTCAACCTTTCAAAACTTTTTTTCATGCACTTGTTAATCCCAAAGGATCATCTCAAAAGAGCTTTAAAAGTTGCTGAAAAGGTTGGTGACATTATCTCTTTCTGTTTCTGCAGGAAAGGCAAAGAGGTGCCTCCCTCGTTCAAACATTTCTTCAGCAGTGCCATATCTCTCAGCTCCATCAACGTGTCAGGAACCAAGCTGCCGCCAGAGGCCCTCAAGTGAGTCTGCGTTTTATTCACGTATAATATGTCAAAGGAGCAGCTACTTCTCAGACATTTTTCTAATTCTTTCTTTGATTCTTCAGTTATTTTTAATTGTGAATTTGTGTTTTTACCTTGATGTAACGTTCCTGCTACAGAGCGCTCCTGCTCGGCCTGGCCAGTAACCCCAGTCTGAAGGATGTGTCTCTAGACCTCAGCTGCTGTGAGGTGAGACGCACAGTGATACAGTGAACTCAAAATCTAGTTCAAAATATTTCTGGTTGTGTGGTGCGGTGGGAGCGATGCAGGCAGGGATCTGGTAACGTTCCACACTGCTTTCAAAATGAATACGAAACGATGTGGATATTTACGAAAATCTTAATGTGACGAGTTAAAACCCCTGACATGAATGAATGAATTTAAATTATCAGCAACTACAGAGGCATCAATACAACAGAAAGTAGATGTATATCCCACAGTTTCAGTTGGGGCCTGACGAGATTGAGAACATTGCTGATATTAAAAATGGAGCAAACCACTGAATTTAGGGGGGAATCGGTTTTGTTTCCTTGATTGTACTCTCTCTCATTCTTCCTATTTCTATCATTCGCATTAGTGTAAGTGCCCTTGTCGGCTAAAGTTTGGTGAATGTGTTTTTTTTGTTTTTTTTTTATTGGTTTGGAGGTAATACTCCTCCAATGCAATCAGCTTTTTAGGATGCACTCCAAAACCATTTGACAGGCCGGTGACACCACTAAAAGGCTGCTTAATGGAATACTTGGCAGACCGCAGGCAAGGGTGAAGTAGAGGAGGGGTGAGAGAGAAGGGTGAGGTGTGTGGGTGAGTTAATTGTTTCATTGCAACACTCACCCACACACCCACGCACGCACACATATATGCACCACCAGCCCCCACGTTTGAACAGATAAAGACAGCTTGCTGCAGTGATCGCTAAAGATAACTCATGAATACAAATTACACAGGAAATCCAATTCCAGATTCCCATTGAAATCTTCCCAAACTGGCGCTTCGGGGAAAATGATGTGATCCGTCCCTTTTGGAAGCCTTAATGAACCGTTAGGTGGAGGCGGCCAGAAACTCTTTTCTGAGCGGGCTCACAGAAAATAAAGACTTTCTCTGGCTCCCCGTTGAGTGTGCTTTTGTGCGCAAATGTGTCTTTGATGAGTGTGTGTTTGA
>JASGAT010369729.1:0-18794 GCA_030220025.1 Chelon auratus | reverse complement strand
TGTGTCTTTAGACATGGTTGTTGAAGAAATGAGAAGCTACTCATTGCATCAGTTGGGCTTAAATAACTTGTTGTCAGCTGAAAGATAATCACCCATGCAGTAATCATCCAACAGGAGGCTCCCACCTATTTGATTAGTTAGGCCAGGCAGTGTATTTACAGAGAATAACTTTAAATAACAGTTAACAGCAATTCATGTCACCTACTTTGTTGCTCTGATTGGTTGTAGGACTGTCCAGAGGTCATTTCTTACCTCTGTATCGGTTGATAAACGTCTCTATCTTTTAAATATTCTTGCTACTAGAGTTTAACCCAACCCTATACGCAGTATTAAAGGAATACAGCAGATGACTTTGACACAAGAATTTATGTGAGAGGAGGAGGAGGAGGTGGGATGGAAGTGAAGGAGGACGGAGGGAGGAGACTTGAAGAAGTCCAGCAGCTGCTCCTGAACGTAGCCCCGTCCCTCCATCTGTGTGTTTGTGTTTGTGCTGCCTGTTGGCCCGTTAGCCGTCCCTCCACATGGGGGTCCATCTGGTCCATAATGACCAGACGGACCAGATGGACCCCCCTCCTCTCTCTCTCCAGGTGATTTAAAGTCCCCGTTAATTACACCTGATGTCTCATTTAGTCTCATTTTCTCACCGAGTCATTTCAGTTTGATCCAAACGTGCCGTTTCAGCTAATTCACTAATTGTGTAATTTGTGGTGGAGTCTCTCCACTGCGGTTCACCTGAGTGTTTGTGTGTCTCTGTTCACGCTGAGATGCAGAATTAACCCGTTTACCATCATGCTCCACTCCAGATATTAGACAGGTCCACTACTAACACACCAGCTGATACCGTAAAACAGAAATCTTTCTATTGATTCTGGGTTTTTTTGTTGTTTTTTTTTTTAACGAGGTTGCAACTTCATTAACTCAATGTCTACTAAAAGCACACGGCTATAATCCATGAAATACACAGAGCCACACTGGGCCAAGAATTATCCATATCCCTGCAGATACAGTTCATTCTGTTCATTAACGAGTAAAACTTAATAAGCCAACATTTCTATTGCCTAACAAGACGGAGCTTCATTAAAACCAAATCTCCACAGTAAACACTGTAATCCATGAATTAGACAGAGCCTCACTCCTCGGGATTTAGCCTGATCCTGGGGGTAATTTAGACAGAGCTTGTTAAAGCTCGGCATGTTTGCGGATGTCTATTAAAGTAGAAGAGCGGAGGAGCAAAGAGACCGGAGAGTGACAGGAAAGGAGAGGAGGGTCAGAAGAAAGAAGAGGAAACAAGATAAACAAAAGATGTAATTAAGAAAACAGTGTGAGCGACACGAGAGAAGATAAAGAAATGAAGTCTAACCCTGGGATATGGAGAAGGACGGGAAACAATAAAAGAGAAGTCACAACAAATAATGATCAACAAGACAAACAGAAAAAACTAAACTGAAACGACTAAACCACCACAGTCACTGATTGGATTTTTCCAAATGTCATTATTTGGTTTGAATCTGTCGAACGCTGAGCTGGAAAATTAACAAAGCAAATCAAAACCTCATCAGAGCGTTTTTCATTTCACACAAAAACGTTTTGGTGAAAAACATGAGATTAGTTGACTGAGGTTTAAGATAAAGGTTCAGAACTGGTTCTATAGACAACGTCAGACATTGTGGAGAATGTAATCTAATAAAAACAATAGATATAAAGATTGACCGCATGGTCCATAAAAGGCCATTCTCGGGCTCTGGTTGCCTAGGTAACGCTCTTGTATATTTCCAAGTAAAAACCCGCGGGACTAGTTCCTCTTCTATTCGAAAAGAAAATAACATCTGGGTTTATGCAACACGCCATCGTGGTGGATCTGGTGGTAGGAACCAAGATGGTGGACGGTGTTTCCTTCAGGTCAACGTGTTCTGATCTCCCTTTGGTTGTCACATCAAACCTGAGATTAGTTCAACTTGGTACTGACCACTTTGCTGCTAGTTTCATCTGTTAACTCTTGGGTCATCTGTTAACACGGGTCAAATTTGACGCAGCCTCAACATATTAAACCTGCTCTGTCTTTCTACTGACATTGGAAAGTTATCCTTTGGTTGTAGCTGTGGCCAAGTGGTCAGAGATGCAGCTTTGGGACCTCAAGGTTCAATGGCCAAGCACTTAAACTAAATCCCCCCACCCAAACAGCTGCACACTGGATATTCAGTCCATTTTTAGACATGTCTTTGAAGGTTCTCAGTCATCCAGGTCATGGTGTGTCCCAAAAGTAGTTTTAAAAAGGCATCTGGACTGGAGTTTTTTGAGAAGACGTTTCACCAGGCATTAGATTCTTCATTTCTAGGGGTAAGTTTCTGATGGGTTACCCACAGAGTTTCCTGTTTAAACCTCAAACTTCCCACCGTCTTCTCGGAAACGTCTTCTCAAAAAACTCTACAAGTCCAGTCGCCCTTTTTGGATATGTCCATATTTAGACATGTAGATGTCAAATGTGAATGGCTGTCCATAAACCACTTATCAATAAGCAATAACAAAGGCAAATGTTTGTGTCTTCAGGAGAAGCAGCGGTTCCTGACTGACGTCCTCCATGAAGTGATGCTCCTGGACGGCCTGAGCTCGTCCCACCCGATCTCCCAGGAGGTGGAGCAGGCGACGGACATCGACAGAGTCTTCGACTGGATCGCCTACAAAAAAGTACGAATTCATGTGCTAATAGGAATGAAGCTAGAGCTGGAAGCTTGGAAGTCTTGAGGGCCGCACTCCCAGTCAGTGGTGTTGAGCATAAATGCATAAATGGTAATGGACTGTAAACTTAGGTACATGGACAAACAGTAAGCATACCTCATTGCTCTGACTGGTTTTGGGACTGTCCAGATGATGCAGTGGTATTTTTTTCGGTTGAAACGTGCCTTATAATGAAAACCACATGGAGAGTTTACAGTGTGTTTCTCTGTGTTGTCTCTAGGGGGCGGCGCTGATCCGGATGCTGGCGAACGTGATGGGACAGCCGCTGTTCCAGAAAGGACTCAACGTAAGTTTGAGTTTTCTTGCTGGATTTTTGGCTTTACGGTTGATTTGTCACCGACATGACGTGGAAGGGTTCAGACAGTGCTGGGTCTGTGTTCATTAGACGTTCGAACAGCGAATAAGTAGATTTGCTGCAGTCAGTCCACTTTGTCTTTTTCCTGATGTCAAACTTGTCAATATAAAGCCTGATGTTAAGTGGCCTGAGTTCAAGCTGCTGTTCTCCACAAAGATTTTGGGCACTCCAGAACATAATCCAAGATTTCTGTCTGTTTGTATAGTTGCAGTGTCACAGCAGCCAAAAAGTCCTAAATAAAATTAATCTTGAGTTTAATAAAGAACAAGAAGAGAGCCCCTTGAGATGAAGTTTTCAGTTGCTTCACTGTTTTTGGGGACAACTTCAAAGAAGAAATCAACATCTGGCTGAAACAAGGATCACAGAGAAAACCAGACGTAATTTGGACAGAAATCATTTTTTATTGAAATCTCATAATATTAATAATCAGCCAGGCTCTGGAGGTTTGTGTTTCTACGCCGCTCTGTTGCATTATTTGTGCTTCATCTGTCCATGTGTCGGCTCTCTGGTTCTCTCTGGTTGATGAGACAAGATGAAAACCGAGAAGCAACATGTTCAGAAAGTTTATTTTCCAGGTAGAAGACTTGGTTGAAGACTATAATTCACAGATCTGTCATGAGTCAGTTTGTAGTGATTGTAAGAATGATGCCATCTGATGCAACGCTGCAGACAGTTAAATATAGATCTTCATTCTGGATACAGGCACAGAAATGTGTTTTTGTGATGTACTTTCCATGGATATAATGCATTACCTAAACCACCTAACCCCCTAGCCCTGACTCTAACTGAACCCTAATCCTAAAGTCAAGTCTCCTGAGATGACATTGTTGTTGTGGAAATACTAAAATGTCCTCTTCTGATGGCCTGAACTTCAGACTGGTCCCCAGAAAGAAATCTATGCAAGACGTAATGAATTCCTATCCCCTAACCCTGACCGTAAAGGTCTTAACCCTCAAACAGCCTTGGGAAAAAGTGAGGACTGGCCAAAATGTATTCTATCTGATGGTCTACAACTGAAACTGGTCCTCAGAAAGACAGCTGTACAAGATATAATGAATTCCTAGCCCCTTAGCCCTAACCCTAAAGGTCAACCTTCAGTCCGCCCTGGGACAAAGTGAGCACGGACCAAAATGTCCTTTATCTGATGATCTAAAACTCAAAGTCATCCCCAGAAAGAAATCTTTGCAAGTCATAATGAATTCATAGGACCGGCCAAAATGTCCTCTATCTGATGGTCTACAACTGAAACTGGTCCCCACAAAGATACCTTAACAACAACACATTCTCTCTCACTCTTACTGTATTCTCCTCATTCACCTGGATCAGCAGTGTTTTATATAGAATCTGGTTCTCACTATTTTCCAGGTCACTGAGAGTTTCTGCAGCTGAAATGGGACATTATGAATATATATGTGTGTCAGGTCTATACAATCTGCTGACCATCACGACACACTGCCTCGCAAGAACATTAGCTTCAGTCATCGACTGCGCCAGAAGACCTGGGCGAAGTATTTATTCAGATTTTTATTGGTTTTCACAGTCGTCGCCTCACGGCAGAGCGAGTGGAAGATCCAACTAAACAAAACAAACTAAACGATGGATAAGTTTCAGTCTGAGACCAGATCCTCGATCCAAATAATTTAGCCTAAATATGACCCCACAACCCTCTGTTGAGTTGGCAGTTGTTCAGTTCTAAAAGACTGTTGGGGCGTTGGGGTTTAAATGGGAACATCTGGTGGGTGTTATCCGACAGAAAGAGTCTGTTAACAACCAGATACTCACCTGTAGTTGAAGGATTCTGTCTTCCTCTTACTCCTCCTGGTTTAATGTGGATGTTGTTGTCCCCCAAACCTGGAGTCTCTGGACATTAATGGTTTGTTAGACAGATTCCTTCAGTCACAGGTGAGTATCAGGTCTTTAATAGACTCGTATCACATGAGTTTCAGGTGGACAACAACCCCGTCTTTAAGACACTCTAAAAGTTCACTTGTCCATGTTGCATCTTATTTTTTAGATAAACCAAAAACCTCCACAAACTAGGACTGTCAAAATTAACGCATTAATGTGGATTAATCCATGATTAAGCTACCAGATCCACCAAATCATTAACTCTACTGGACAAACTGCCCAAAATGCATTGTCAAAGATGTTCAGAGTCATTCTGCGCAGACGGGTTAATTGCGTTAAGATTTTTAACCCAATTAATCATGATGATGGATTAATCTATGTTAACGTGTTCATTTTGACAGCCCTATCACAAACGCATGCTGAGTTTTATTTTACATGGTGCAGCTGATAGCCATGGCAAGACCAGCGTGTCTTCAGGACAGAAAAACTTTTAAAACGTCTGGCATTCAGTTTTGACCTCACATTGATTGAACTCGTACTGTGTCGTCCTGGGTGGATTAGCGAACAAGTATAGCAGGCACGGGGCCAGGGGCCCTGCGGCGTCAGAGGGGCTTCTGTGTAAAGTTAATATTTCTTACTGGAAAGTTTTGTTGGAAAAAAGACTCGAATTGATCCAAAAGGGACACAACATGAAGACGGTGAGACAGAAATAATGTCAAAGAGATGTAACAAAAACCCAACTCTGCTTCATAAACGGACCTTTTGAGTTATTTGCATCGGTTTTTAATGGAACCGCTGTAACATCAATGCACAATGGAAGTAAAGAGTAGTCACAAAAAGTATTAGTTTTTACACCAAGCATGGACCAACTACTAATGATGAATGTTAGAGTTGTCACCTCATTGCGGACAGTTTCTACTCTCTAACCAAAGGTCATGTGCGAAATAGAACAGATGAGTCTCAATCTTACGACCGAAGCCTCAACCCAAATAAATTAGCCATATCATGACCTCACGAACCTCTGCAGCCAGATTTCTTTGGTGTTTGTTGAGTCACTGTTGGGTTTCTTGAAGAAGTTTTGTCCAAGTCTTCAGTTCTAAAGGACTGGTGGGTGTTGTCCACCTGAATCTTACATGACTAGAGTCTGTTGAAGACCAGATACTCAACTGTAGTTGGAGGAATCTCACTTAAATAACACCAACAAGCTCTTTGTGTTGTTTGCACCAGTTTTTTTGTGGAACGACTGTAATGAATGGAAGTAAACAGTGGTAGAAGAAGAAAATATATCTGCAATCCTACTTTCCGTTTTTAAATTTCTCTATTTTTTTATCACAAAAACGAGCATGAACCATCTTTTAGATGAAATACTACAAATAGTTTATTTTAAGGGTCCATCTCATTAAATACTCTGATAAAGTAGCTCCTGGTCAGTTTGACTTTAATTACCCTCCAGAGCCGATCTGTGCAGACGTGAAGCGTCAATATTTGTTCGGCTCTTCTGTAATTCCTGCACTGACAGATGTGTCAGAGCCCGATCGTTTAAACATCTGAAGAAGAAAGTGATAATCATGGCTGAGTCTTGCTAACACTTAGTGATGCTCCATGGATGCAAATAACAAAAAAAGCTTTTCAGAGCCGCTGAAGGTGGAAATGAAAGAGTCACATCTGGACAACTGGTCTGTGTCTTTATTAAGTCCAGAAATCTCTCCAGTAACACAATTATTTTAATTAAACTCTTGGCAACACCTTAGAATAACTGCAGCATTAATAAGTACTTCATTTATAAAGCATCATTAACAGACATTAGTAATCAGTTAATAAGTGTAGTTATAAATCTTTATTCTTAATTCATAAGTGTCTCTATAACGTATTTTCATACTTTACTAATGATCAGTTCGTCATTTATGAGTTAAATATTAAAGTCTTTACAAACCAGTTCACAAATAATTTAGAAAGTGAAAGAAAACGATGAATAAACTATTTAAATCATATTATTTACACACGTACAACTAGTTACTGAGTGTGTTAATAAATGGTTTATAAAGATGTTTTCTTACAGTAATTCATTATTAATGAACCGATAAACTAGTTAAATAAAGGTATATCAATAATATGATATATATAATAATACTATAGTAAATATAATATAAACTGATCATTAGACTGTCTATTAATGTGGGCGTGCATGAAGTATTTACTGATTAGTTATTGTGAGATTTCTGGCGCTAACTAATAATAAGCTTTAAATCATTTATTAATTGTTTACTTTCGTTTTCTAAATGATCTTAAGAACTGTAGTTGTAAATTCTTTAATATTTAGTTCATAAATGATAAACTGATCATGAGTAAAGTATGAAAATCAAACTATTAAACATGTTATAGAGCACGGATCATTTCTAAAGTGTTAACTAAAGTCTATTAGTGTCGGACTAAGTATCTGTAATCGGTGCCGGTGTTTTTGTGGCTATCAGTGACAGCGGCGTCTGGTTTTAAGAGCTTCCTGCTGCTGAAGCTAAATGTTTGTGCTGAGGATCAGAACGTCTTTTATCTCGGCTGCTGTCAGCTCTGGTGAAGGTGACAGAGTCAAACTCACAAACCCACTCGTTGCCGTTATCGTCTTGTGTCATCTTGTTCCAATAAAGAGCTGCTTCACGCCTTATCGAGCTCCGCCGCACGCCGACGACCGGCTGAGACAGAGGAATCACCGAGAGGCAGATTAGAGCCCGGTCTCTGTGGGTGTTCTCTTATCTCCTACCGCTGCCCTGCCTCCTTCTTGTTTTTGTTGCAAACCCAACCAAGCGCCTCCCCCCCTAAGCTTTTATAAACCCCCAATCCACTGTGGTGGGGATGAGTCTCCTGCTCCCAGGTAGAGGAGATATGCCGGGACTCCTCTGAACAATGACACTCTCTCTGGGAGCTTTTCAGTCCTCACCTTGTTCATTAGTGTCGACGGTCTAAGCTAGCACCGAGGCTCGACAGCCGTACTGAGCCGTGACCTGAAATGTTTCTCTTTTATTTTATCACTGCCTCTAAAAATTCAAACATGAACATCATTTAAAGCTAAATGTTCTCCTGAAGTTAAACCAAAACATCCCTGTATTCAGTCAGTAACGGCTGGGGAATTATGCAACACAATAAAACCCAATGGATTTGTTGGTTGACAGTTGACAGTTGGTTGCTACCGGATGTTCCAGTCTCTGGTTGCCTAGGTAACGAGGAAACAAGCGTAGTATGGGCGGAGCCAGCACTATGGCCGCTCCATCTCAGCTCACCCGATGCTATCGTCATGGTGAATCTAGTGTTAGGAACCAGAACGGGTGGACGGGTGTTTCCCTCAGGTCAAGATTAAGGTCACATGTCAATCGGATCTAATGCTCTGGTTGCCTAGGTAACCATCTTGTACGTTTCCGAGTGAAGCAAGCCGATTATGAGTGGAGCCAGCTCTTCTTCTACTATCTGAAAAGAAAATGCTATCAACAGTGCTATGGCCGCTCCATCTGGGTTGACCCAACGCTCCAAGTTGCTATCAGCACGGTGTATTTTGTAGCAAGAACCAAAATGGTGGACCTGTTGCCTGGCACAAATGTTAAGGGAACTCTTGTGTTTGTGTCAATCAGCTGAATCAGCCGCTCCCATTGGTCATCATCTGAACAGTAGTCCAGGTGGTCTAAAAACCCCGTGCACACGAAGAGATTCTCTTTGCAGCAGACAGTTGGCCTGTGGTGGACATTCCAGGCTCTGGTTGCCCAGGTAACCCTCTTGTATATATCCAAGCGGAACAAGCAGAACATAAAAGTACTGGTAGTGACTGGTAGTGTATGGGCGGAGCTAGCTCTACGTCTATTTGCTTCATCCATCTGATGCTCTGTTAGCTTCTATGAACCTTGTCACATGCTATGACCTCCCGGGTGGGAAGAGTTAAACGGCTAAATATCATCCCTCGTATACGGTTACATGCAACTAAACCTGATGATACCCAGGTCACTGGGACTGGCTCTGGTAGGAGTATTATGACACTGGTCACATGATTCCAGTCAGGCTGCTAGCCGTCCAAAAATGGACCGAGCTGAGGAAGATGTCCTCTCTGGTGGCGTCGTAGCAGAAGCCTTTAATTGTGATCTTCTTGATGTCGACTGAAAACACAGACTTGTTTACTACTGCGCTATGCTAACGAAGGAACTGGAGGAGAACCTGATTGTTGTGTCTTTGCTTCTAAACTCTCCACGTCTTAAATGAGGACAAGGAAAGAAAATAAAAGACACTGTTGGTGTCTCTGGTGAGTGGTGACGGTGGTGTTGCAGAGCTGCAGTTCGTGTTATTCTCGGGTCAAAGTCGTCCTGGGTGCGTTCACACCTGGACAGATGTTAATACGAGGTCTGTTTGCTGTTTTTCAGGATTATCTGCTGAGCCACATGTACGGCAACGCAGCCAGAGACGACCTGTGGAAGAAGCTGTCTCAGGTAAGACCTTTGAGTCAGTGCCTTGCTCTGGAGTAGGGATTTGAACCTGTGACTGTTACACATCAGACTCTAGAGGAATAGATCAACCAGATTATTTAATGAAGGAGCTTGTTAAGATGTTACATTGAGACTGTTCAGATTCTCAGCAGGTGATTGATGAGTTGACGAGGAGGGTTAGCAAACAGTCATTGATTATTTTTATTTCTTTTCAAGGCCATGCGTTCAGAGGGGCGGGACATCGACATCGGGGAGATGATGGACAGGTGGACTCTTCAAATGGGCTACCCTGTCGTCACCATCAGCAAGAACCAATCAGAGCAGCTCCCCACTCATTACATCACCGTCAGCCAGGAGCACTTCCTGTACGGACAGGAAGTCAGAAAAAACAACAGGTGAGACGTTCAAGCAATGTATCTACTAAGATTCTCTACCTTTCAAAATACTCCTAGATCAGTTGTTTTAATCTACAAACTAACACAACTGAGTCTTGTTGAGTTTCATTGTGGCCTTTTAAACTGGCCTACATTTCCAAAAAAAAAAAAAATACAGTAAAAAAATGTCGTACAATTCTCTAGAGACCAAATAGAGAGTAGAGTTTTAACAGGCAGTAAAACAATTTAACTACCCACTTCTTGGGTGTGCGTTTAGCTAGCTTTCTAAAACATTAGTATTAAGTTAGCCTTTAGATTAAGGTTCATTAACTAGCTATCATATTAACTTTTTTCTGTTTTTTTTGTTTGTACCATCCTGCAAACGTGTTTATTTTTGTTGTAAAGTTTTTAACATGGAGGTCTATGGTGGTTGACTCATTGTTTGAGTCTCTAGGGGACATTGGAGGAACTGCAGTGTTTTTCACTTCCTGTATTAGCTCGATTTTTGATCCCTGCAGTTTTCCCAGTGGTCAACTCTGGTATTACAACTATAACAAAAAAAAAATTAAAAATTAAATAATTTCCACAGAGACTACAGGCCACATTTATAAAAATGACCAGATTCTAATAATAAAACTTGTTATTTTGAAATCAGTGATTAATAAAAAGCAGTCAATGAATAAAATAAACCGTGAGTTTTATAAGAATTATCCACGTACAGTAATATAAATAGTTTTTAGTACCAGGCTGTAAACATGTTTATTTCTGCTGGATGTCAGTGGAGATTGACTCATTCTAGCCTCTAGTGGACAATAGAGGAACTCCAGTTGTTGTCACTTCCTGTGTTAATTTTTCTTCCCTGGAAGTTGCCGCTTGCAGACAGTTTTCCCCAGTGGTCACTTGTGGTATTACAACTACAAAACAGCTCTAAAAAATAATAAAACTTGTACATTTGGCATCTGTGACCAATAAAAAGCAATCAGTCAATAATTTAAACAGGTGACTTCTATAAAAATTCTCCACGTACAGTTGTCATGAATTAGCAGATGTCACTATTGGAGCCTCTAGTGGACGTTACAGGAACTGTAGTTTTTAGATGTGCTGCCGTCTGGTTAAAACCGATCTCTAAAACCTTTGTGACCTTTTGTCTTTGGATGAACCTTTTGGACGTCTCACCATCTTGTCTTTCTTCTCTTTCACACTCAGTTTGTCCCTCTCCGATCGCAGCGCGTTTTCTCCTGAAGAAGCACTTTTTTCACGCTTTTTCTTTCTTCACTTTCTTTACATCTTTTATATTTCATTCATATTTGATTCCCGCTATGTTTTATTCACACGCTTCACAACCTCTGGAGTTTATTCCCTTCGCTGTTTTATCGACCCACTTTCTCCTGCATCAATACTTCATCAGCTCCTTTCCCTTATTTTACCTGTTGTTCTCTTCTTTTTTTCCTCCCTTCTTTTATTTCTTTGAACTGTCGCTGACATTTACAGTCTTTAACGCTCACCTCCTCCTCCTCCACCTCCTCCTCCTCCTCCTCCTCCTCCTCCATGCTGGTGTTTTCTCCTCAACTCTTTTAGTGGAAGTCTCGTGGGGGTGCGTTCACAGACGCTCGGCGGTCCCGTGGCGTTCCTTGTTGTGTTTTAGCAGCAGATGAATCTCAGGCTGAGGTTTGATCCTGAGGAGCTGCGTTCAGAGGCACCGCAGCGTTACACAGTGTTACACAGCGTTACACAGCGTTACACAATGTTGACTTAAACTCACGTTGTCTCCTTTTTCTTCTCCTCCTCCCCCTCATATTTCCTGCTCCTCTTTGGTCCATGTTTTAGCTCCTCCTGTGCCTCCTCCTCCTCCTCCCCCTACTGCTGCTACTTTTCCTTTTTCTCCTTCTCCTCCTTTCTTCCTTATCCATTTCCTTCTTCCTCCTCAAGCTTCTCCTCCATCTTCTTCTTCTCCTCCTCACCCTCCTGCCTTTTTCTTCTAATCTTCCTCCTTCCTGTCCTCCTTCTTCTTCTTCTTCTTCTTCTTCTGTTCTATTTCCAGTAGATGTGACGCTCATTCTCCTCCTTCTCCTTTCTTCTTCTTCGTCTTGTCCTCCTCCTGTGTCGCCTCCTGTTTCTTTGTCTCCTCCTTATCCTCTTCCTTCTACTGCTTCTTTTCCTTGTTCTCCTTCTCCTTTCCTCCTCCTCCTCCTTCTTCTTCCTCTTATTCTTCTCCTCCCCCTGCTCCTCCTCCTCATCTCCCTTTTCTTCTCCTCTTCTTCCTTCGTGTCCTCCTGCCTCTTCTGCCTTGTCCTCTCCATCTTTCGTCTTCTTCTCCTCCTCTTCATCCTCCTCCTCCTCTACGTTTTTCTTCTCCGCTTCATCTTTTATGTCCTCCTCCTTCTTCTGTATCTTCTCCTCCTCCTTTTTTGGTTTATTCTTCTCCATCTTCTTTTCTCCTCCTTCAATCTGGTACTCCTAGTTCTATGTCCTCCTCCTCCTCCTCCTCCTCCTCCTTCTTCTTCTGCAGTGATTGATGTTTAGTGATTGATTATCTGATCACATCGTTTGATTCCGTCTCCATGGTAACGGTTCACCTCTCATCACATCGAGTCAGTCGAGTCGTAGAAGAACTTTTTTGTTTTTCGTTGAATGAACTTTACTCACAGCTTGGAGGGGTAGAGGAGGAGGAGGAGGAGGAGGAGGAGGAGGAACCAGAGAGGTCGCGTCAACGACACTGAGAATAAATCAGAGAGGAGAGATGGTCAGCTGACGGCCGAGCTGAGATCTGATTCATTCAATGAACAGGACGCTCATTAATTATTCATGAGGGTGTTTATTTATACCCAGTCACAGCGGTAGATTGAAATGATTCAGTTACAACAAGACATAGAAACAAACTTTAGAACAGACTCTTTAGATATTTATGATTATTATTGACAGCGTTAAATAAAATGTCTGAGGACAGGAGCTGCTGAGAGTTTGTCTTTTAAATCTGGTGGAGACGCTGATGGAGGAGTTACTCCACCGAGGAGCGACGGCAGCTCCTCTAACGTCCCCAGAGAAGATCAGCTAATGATGAGGAGCGGAGGAGGAGGAGGAGGAGGTGGTAACCATGGTAACCTTTACTAATCATCATCAAGTGAGGAGCTTCCAGGAGGAAGGAACATGGAGGTAGAACATGGAGGAGGACACTAATTCTCCTCCTCCTCTTCCTTCTCATTCTTCTTCTTCTCCTTCTCTTCCTCCTCCTTTTTCGACTTCTTCTCCTCCTCTTCTTTTTCATTCTCCGCTTCTACTCTTCCTCCTTCTACTTTCTTCTTATTCTTCTGTTCTTCCTCCTCCTTCTTTGTATTCTTCTTTCTTATTTCGTCTCCTTTTTCCTCCTTCTACTACTACTTTCCTCTTCTTCTTTTCTTCTTCTCCTCCTCTTCTTCTTGCTCCTTCTTCTCCTTCTTCTTCTCCTCCTCCTCCCCTTTCTCCTTTTTCTCCTCCTCCACATCCTTCTTCTTCATCCTCCTCCTCCTTCTACTCTTCCTCCTCCTCCTGTCTTCTTCCTCTTGTCCTCCTCTCTCTTCTTATTCTTCTCCTCTTCTTCCTCCTTTATTCCCCCCTCCTACTTCTTCTCCTACTTTCTTATTTCTTCTTCTCCTCCTTGTCCTCCTCATCCTACTTTCATGTTCTTCTTCTCCTCCCTCTTACTCCTTCTTCATCACCGTCTTTCTCCTCCTCCTCCTCCTCCTCCACCTCCTTCTCCTTGCGATGCTCCTCTCCATCTGTAAACTTCTACAGCGGCTGACGTTCTGATGTGAACTCATGCATCTGGTCACATCGTTTGATCTGGTCTCCATGGTAACAGTAACCAGGATGGAGACGTGTCAACAGTCAGAGTGAACACAGACAGTGAATAGTCTCATTCTGATCAAACTCATTCATATTTTAATTATCGACCGGCGTCAAACATCAATCAGTTCATAGAGTGTTTGTAGTCGGGGTCATTGTGTCACAATCACCGGAGGAAAAAAGAACCCATTAACCGCTCCCATAATGGCCTTTTGTTGACGCGGGCGACCGCTGCCGATCAATACCACTGCCTGGCAACCAAATATTTAATCTGATACTTATATCAGTGTGATTGTCAGGAGTGGAAGTCAATCTCACAGGCGGGCGGGCGGCCGGATGACAGGATGTGTTTATTAATATCGATGTGTTTGAGTTTGCTCTCGTCCTTTAAAGCCGCTCAGAGCAGATAACATCTAAACGGAAAGGTCAACGATAAACCCACGAGCCACAGGGGGAGTGTGTGTGGGGGGGGGGNCTGTGGAGACTGACTCGCGTTTTTAGTCGGCCTCTAGTGGACGATAGAGGAACTGCAGCTTTTTTTTCAGCATTTTCACATTAGCTTCACGATAGCTTCATGTTTCATCTCTGGAGGTTTCAGCTTGGTGGAGACGACACAAACCGTTGCACTCATTCGTTAAACAGTGGTTCATTGTCTTGATAAAAAAATGACACATGATACATATTAGCTAGCTAGATTTAACATTAGATTTAGCCTCCAAAACACAAAGTTATCTAGCTACACAGATCAAAACCGTTTTTAGTTCCAGGCTGTAAACATTTTTGAGCTCTATGGGGATTGAGTCACTGTTGGACCTCAAGTGGACATTAGAGGAATTGCAGATTTTTTTTATCACTTTCACGTTAGCTTCCTGTTAGCTTCATGTTTCTTCCCTGGAGGATTCAGCTTGATGGAGACATGTTATCCCAACCTCTGTCATGTTGACTAAACTGACGCTCACTCGCTATATAATGATTAGCTAATGCTATCAGCTAATATTCCCCAATTCTTGGTTGTGCCTTTAGCTAGCTAGCTTTAACATTAGCATTAAGTAAGATTTCAAAACATAAAGTTAATTTGTTGTAGAAATCAAAACTGTTTTTTGTACCACACTGTAAACATGATTATTACATCAGCTTGATGCTTCCTGTCGCTAGCGTTCATTGAAAATGTGTTGTAGCTTGCTGCTCTCTCACTGTTAGCATGAACCCTTGATTAGACTGTTGTGTTCACTCGCTATACAATGTTCAATGTTTCAATAAAATAATTAGCTTAATGCTAGCTACAGATTGCTTTTTTGCCAGTTAGTTGTACTTTTAGCTACCTGGTTTTAACATTAGCTTTAAGTTAGCCTTCAAAACACAAAGTTAGCTAGCTGTAGAGATCAAAACAGTCTATGGAAGTTGACTTGCTTTTAGAGCCAGCATGACATCTGTTTCCTGTCCTACCCAACTGCGAGCTTGTTTAGCTCACATGTCCCAGTTACCGCCATCTTGATTATCTCCGACTGTTGTACTCACTGGTATTATCTGTGAAGCGAGCCACATATTAACTGGCCAGCTTTAACATTAGCTTTAAATTAGCCTCCAAATCACAAAGTTATGTAGCTACAGAGATCAAAACACTTTTTTTTTGTTCCAGACTGTAAACATCTTTATTTTTTGGAGTTCTATGGTGATTGAGTTATTTTTGGATGTTAGTGGAAGTATAGTTTTTGGTACTTCTTTGTCGGACTCATTTTTCATCCCTGGAAAGTTGCTGCTTGGTATAAGAAGTAACATCAGCAAACAAACATTTTTATCCAACACTCTTGACTGTCACAGATCGATAACGTTGGCTCTCGTGTAGGTTTTTGTTTAGATTTGTTTTCCTCCCGCAGTTCTCAAACCGTCCCCCTCCTCCTAAATGTCAGCTCTTTGGGAATTAACTAACAGCCTCAGCCACTGCGATGCCATTCAGTGATAATCTAATTGCTCCTTAAAAGCTCGACGTGTTGCCGAGAACCAGCGAAGCGGTAAAACTGAGGATTTATGTTCGGTCCTAGTGATGTGAAAATGTAAAAACCATCGAGCTAAGCGCCGACAGTTTCTCCTCTGGACAGCACATTTAGCCCGTCTGGCTCCCCCGAAGAGACAATAACCCTCGGCCTCTTCCACTTGACTGATGTTCTCTGACGGCTGCTGCTGTTACACTCTCTCTCTCTCTCTCTCTCTCTCTCTTTCTCTCTCTCTCTCTCTCTCTCTATAGCTCAGTGAGTGTCGCTCGCTCCATTTCCAGCTGACTGATGTTGAGTGATCATCGCTGGTCATCGCTCTCTCTCTATATCTGTCTGATAACTGAGGCCGTAAAGCCCGGTCCAACTACAATGACCATCCCTGATATCACTCTCCCTGTCTGTAGTTTGCAGTGGCAGGTTCCGTTGACGGTCGCCGTGGGGAACACGTCCAGCGTTTGCTCGGAGAGTCTGCTCTGGATCAACAACAGGACAGGTACAGTACTGCAGCACAGAGCTCTAGATTAGATCTGGTCATTAACTACACGGCTCCACAAAAACGTTTATCATGATTTCTAAACATTTATTGCGCTGAGGCGTACGTGGAGCTACAGACCTCGGCTCGAGGGCCACAACGTGAAGTGCAGTCACATGACAGAGTTACAGAAGTAAAGGTGTAACAAAGCGTCTGCAGCTGAAAAGTGGTCATCTTCAACGAGGACCTTCATTTAATCTTCTCAGGTGTAGCTGTTGAGGTGATCAAGCCAATACAGGTGCAGGGATGTGTGACAAGCCAAAAATATTTAGTTTTTGTTCAGATGAATTTCAAAAGTGAAGAAAGTCACAGCCTTTGTCAGATTTCCTCAGAGTGTCAGTGGAGTGCTGTGGATTTTTAAACTGACTCATAGTTTACTCTCCAAGAGGAGTGATAGGGTGAGATCTGGATCCCAATCATTCAAATTTAGATATTCTACCAATCTAATGGTGGGATATGTGATTGATTCCAGATAGATATTTTATTCATCTGGTGGGAAATTCTACGTTGACTGGGATTTGAAGCCATTCCTGCGTACCAAGACACTCGCGTGTTGTAGTTTTAAAGAGCTGGTCAGTAGGTTCGGTTTGTTCACAAATGTCACGAAACTATTTTTGACAAACTCGCTTATATTTTGCTCTATAATTGCATCCAAATACAACCACAACCCTCCTTCCTCTATGAGTGGACATGTCTAACTCATTTATTTAGTATACGTTCAATTGAAGCCAATTCCACTGGGTTCCATGCTAGAGATGAGATTTACAGGGATCCGGATCCTCCGTCATCCGTTCCTTTCATAGAGCTGTTCAAAAGATTGGTTCATTTTGATATTTATTTATTTTTAAGATGCCAGTCTTCGGGGTAATTCATTTTATCTGGTAGATAATCACTAAGAGGAGTGATAGGTTAAGATCCGGATCCCAATCATAAAAAATTAGATATCTACTGGTGGGGTATCTGAGTTTGAATTATTCTGAAATATTAATTCTAGATAGATACTTTATTTATCCTGTGGGAAATTTGGTAAAAACTTTTACACTGACCAGTTACACTGACTGATTCGCAACCATTCATGTGTACCGAGGCACTCACTCACCTCGTTTGTTTTGAAGAGCCGGTCAAAAGGTTTGATTCGTTCGCAAATTCTGGTTTTGACGGTCAAAAAACATTTTTAACTGTTCAGGCTCGCTCGTATTTTGCTTTAAGTGCATCTAAATCCAGCCACAACCCTCCTTCCTTTACGAGTGGACACGTCTAACTCTTTTATTTAGTACATGTTCACTCCCGCTGGGTTCCATGCTAGAGATGAGATTTGGGGCTCTCTAAGAAGGAGCCAGATCTTATGAATCTGTTCAAAAATTCTAGATAGATACTTAATTTATCCCGTGGGAAGTTTGGTAAAAACTTTTCGGTTGACCGGGACACTGACTCAGTTCCTTTGTTTTAAAGAGCCGGTCAAAAGTTTTGGTTCGTTTGTGAATGTCACAACTCTGGTTTTGACGGTCAAACACTGTTTCTAAACTTCTCAAACTCGATTATATTTTGCTCGATAAATGCATCTTCCTCTCTGAGTGGACACATTAAGCCACGGTTGCCAGTCACGGTGAACGCGTTCTATTTTGAAGGAAGCACACATCTCCATTAAAAGTTACTCTGCAATTATCACGTATAATTATCTCGTTAGCGTCAGATAACGAGCCTTCGTCTTATTTTCTTACGTTAGCCAAGCAGAGTAATGATCTCATTATGTGCAGATATGTGATTTGTAGTGAAATTGGATGAGCACAGGTACATTATGGCTTTGTGCACTGAGACTAAACATCACTCCTGATTTAGTTTTAAATATAATTATCACTCTGTGTCTTACTTTTTCTTTTTTTCTCTCTTTCTTTTTCTTTCTGATTGTGGCTCAACTTTTAAAAGAATAAACCTTTTTATTGATCACTTACTCTGAACTTTCAAGCTTTCATAATTTGCGTACACTTTTTATGTCTGTTTCTGCAGAATAAAACTCTCTCAGGTTCAATTCTTGGTAAATTTATCTCTTATTAACACAACTGATGACAGCATCCCGCTCTGGCTTCTGGCACAACTTCACCCAACTTACAAGGAGCATGGTTGTAAGTGTGACTTGATTGAGGGAAGTGGCTGAGGAAGTGAGCCAGACTTGGGTCAGCAGCTATTTTCTGTCTTTCCTCACCCGTGTGAAACATCCTACGAGCTGCTCTACGAACGCTTACATTCATCTAATTTCATCTGTTTTTTTGAGAAGCTGTAATGTTGTTGGTATTCACACAACGTCAAAAGGTGGTGCAGCTCCAGCAGGTGATGTTTAGGGGTTTTCACGTAATTGTGCCCAAATTAGAATAAGAAAATAAAAGATTTTCACTCATGTGAGTCTTTGGGAATTGATCGTCTTTTTTTTCCCCCAGTCCATATCATTCAGGGCGATAATGATGAGATTAACAACATTTACAGGTTTTAAACTGTCCTTATTATTTGTACAACTTGTTATGGGAATATTGCATATTGGGTAAATTAAACTGAACTCCCTGACATCAAGTCCTACTTTTTTATCTCCATTTTGAGTTTCTACAAACTATACTTCACATTAAAAAAGTAAATGATCTGGTCTCTAGTGTCCAGGTTAAACAGGTCCAGGTGTGAACACTG